>JAUZST010032719.1:0-28725 GCA_034779995.1 Parotocinclus haroldoi | reverse complement strand
ATAAGAAGAATGCTAAGAACATAAGGCATGAAAAGACAGAAAGCAAAATAAATAAATAGCAAACAATAAACAAGCAAAACAAGGTTAATACGATGCTCTATATTACCTGGTATAAATGTTACTGACTAGTATCAATGTATCTTTGTTTCTGTTATGAAAAGGAATTGATTCTGATGTGATGTTAAATAAATAAGCAAATAAACAAACACTGGTGCTATCAGGCTAACGCAGCCAAGACGTCACCCAAATCTGTGAAATATTTATTGTTTATAAAGAAAACGCTGGCTGCTGATTATATTTCGTTAATAAAAAAAACAAATTGCATTTTTCAGTGGGTTTTCATTTTTCAGTAGGTAGGGTACAGACACCCCTTTGACCTAGACCACAATAAATGGGGTCAGAACATGAGTGACCAGACACAAGTCTCTTCTTAGCAAACGTTTGGTTCCTCTAGTCTTGACTTGTTTTTATTCTGATATGCATTGTTAACTTTGAGACCTTATACAGACAGGTGTTTTTTTTTTCCAAATGATGTCTATTAACCTGAATTTACCTCAGGTCTCCAATTGAGGTGTAGGATCATCTCAAAGATAATCTAGAGAAATAGGAGACCCCCCCCCCCCCCAGAGCTAAATTTCAAGTGCCTGAATACTTGTGCTTATGCCAAATTGTAGTTTTTCCTTTTTTAAATTGGCTATATATTTCTTAAATTTGTCTTTCATGTTAGCACATTATGGGGCACTGAGTGCAGATTGATGGGGGAAAACATTACATTTCTTAAACAATTAGTTAAACATTTTCACACAAGGCCAAAACATAACGAAATGTGAAAACGTGAAAGAAGAAATTTTAAGAATTAGGGGAAACAGGAACACAAGCCTAAAAATTATGTTCTCTTAGATTTCTGAAGATGGATAATATTTAGTAGAAACTCATGATCTTTTGTATCAAATGCTTTACTGTTGTACTGGGGTGGCTCGGTGGGTAGCACTGCCGCCTGACAGCAAAAAGGTCCTGGGTTCAATCCCAATGTGGAGCGGCAATGCGTTCTGAATGAAGTCTGCTTGTCTTCACCATGTCTGTGTGGGTTTACTCTGGGCCCATTAGTTTCCTCCCATTGTCAAACTACGTGTGTTAGGTTAACTGATTACTCTAAAACTTCCATTGACTTGAGTGCGCATGTAACTAGTCCTGATAGTCCTTGTGTGTAGATATAACATTCTGTGTGTCATTTAAATGGTCACTGGTGCAGTCAGTAAACCAAACAAACAAACTGTTGTACTGGGTTGGAACCCAATATTGTTTTTAAAATGTTCTATAACTACTCACTCAGAAGATACTCTTACAGAAATACATTGTATTCCTCTTTCCTTCCATCACAATTTCATAAAAACCCTCAAGAACCCCATTTGCCTATAACCCTGTGCTGAATGAATCATGTTCCATTTTTTTCACATTTGATGAACTTATACCTGACCCGCTGGGTTGAAAGGGAGGTTGATGTTAGACATAAGCTGCGTAGGTAGTCGGCACTGTTCTCTTCTCGCTTCTTTCTTTTTTCAGGATTAGGGGGACAGGGCACAGTTAGGCTAAAAGGCCGTCGTAGAGTTACAGTTGAAGGCTGATTCAGATAAAGTAGAGGACTGGTGGTGAGGATGGACTGGTAGGAATCATTGTTGGACTTCAGGGTCGACAAGAGTGTAGAATCTACTGGCTGCACCTGTGAGGAAATATCCGTGTGTTATTTACATTAAATTAGTACTGGCATCAGTTTATGACTCAATATTACCAAGGCTTGGGCAACCACTGGTTTGGGGAAAGATCCAGGCAGGTAGTCTAGACATATTCTGGAATCCACACTGAGCCTGAGAGCCAGGCCGCTCTGTGGGATAGTGAAGATTTCTCTTTGCAAACGAGACAGGACTGCAAACACACCAAGACTGTACACCTTCACTACTGCGAATGAACCCTGAAAGAGAATGCGCATTCCGTAAGCATCGCAATCCATAAAAAACTAAAGCTGATTCGATATGAATTATGCTGAATTATGCTAAACGTGTCACATTTACTTTGATTTCATTGCAGACAGTATGAACTCATATTTAATGGTTTGAAAACATGCATTGTGTTCAGAGAAATCAGTTTTCCTATGAAACCCTGAGAGCACTGGACCAAAGACAAAAAGGTCCATCCAGACTTATCAGATATATGTTCTTAAGTCAGAGTCTGTCATGGTATGGGGTTAAGTCTGTGACCATGGGAAAGGTCATTTACCCTTTGGTGATGGCAGCATTAATGCAGTAAAATACATTCACATTTTACAGAAACATAAGCTGCCTTTATCCCACGGACGTCCATGCATTAGTCAACAAGACCATGCAAAACCACATGCTGCACACATTATTAAGGCATGGTTCTTCATATTGAAGAACAGTGTACAGGTAATGGGCTAGCTTGCATACAGTCCTGACCTGTCCCCAGTAGAGAATGTGTGGAGAAAATGAAAAAAGGTCAACAACCCCGTACTATTGCACATCCTAAGATGTGTTTGCATCAAGACTGGGACAAAATTACACATAAAACATTGAACTTGGAATCCATGAGACCAAAACATATTTACATTTTTGTGAGAAACAATGGGACATTACAAGAGGTAAATGCTTCACCGTATCAAATTTTTTAAGAACGTGTTTCAGGTCTGAATTGCAGGAATAATTGAATGTAGTCGACCAGTCCATACATATAATGTGTATGTGTGTGTGTGTGTGTGTGTGTGTGTGTGTGTGTGTGTGTGTGTTCATTTTGTATTTGCATTTTCCAAACAGTCCCAACTTGTATTGAATAAATTTGTTTATTTATTTATTTATTTATTTTTGTGATCCGGTCTTGCAGTTTGTGACAATTTGGCAGGCCACTGCACCTGTTACCCAAAGCATCCAGCATCCACCAAGGATCTGTTCATGGTCCCCTTCTTTTTGTTATTTACATGTTATCTCTAGGCCAAATCCAGAGCCATAATCTTAGCTTATCAGAACAAAAAATTACTAGCTTTCCATGCATATAAGTGAGCTCCTCTTAGTTAGGGTGAAGACCAACGTCATAAAAGAGGGGGTGGGGGTAGGGTTAGTAAGGTTATTGTTTTTAAGTTCCACAACTGCCTTTAGGTGGGAGCTTGGGTGGCAATGGAGTAATACGTTTCACCACAGTGACCCAGATTTATGTCCCACCATTTCCTTCTGGGTAGGTTGGGCATTACATACAGGCATGATTGGTGCCTCATTCAGAGCACACTTATGCCTGTGCCCCGTGTCCTTCAAAGACCCCTCTCTGACCCTGACTGTGCTAAAAAGTGGGGAAAAAAAACCTCTAGTTACCCTTCTGTTGTAAGTGTGAGTCCCATGTTTCACATTACATTAACATGTCATAATCATTGCTTGTGTTAACGGCAAACGCTGTGGATAGATTTGGCTTAAACATTTCGATCCATATTTGAAGTGCTAATCTATCTATGTAGTGTGTTACCACCGACCCTTTGACCTCCATAGATGCCTTCAGTAGCTACCGGAGTGACATAGCTGACCCGCTGCTTGTGATCCACCACCTTCACCGTGATCTCACGATAATTTAGACGGTGACAGGTCAGAAATGGCAAAGCCACAGTGAGTGGGAAGGGACACTTAACGCTGCTGGAGTGTTCAAGCCTGAGCACTCTGCTCACCAGCTCCTCTGATCCAGACACCATGAGAGCACTGAGACCATCCACTACCTTACACTTGATGAGATTTGGGAGCTCCAGTGGGATGGATACATAGCAAAGCGTTTTGAAGGAAGATGTTGCTGAATCTTTTAAGCTGCGGAAAGAAGGTACAAATGAATACGTTTATTTACTGCTTATGTTTGCATTTGTTTAATACATTAAACAGCATCTAGCTCTTTTAAAACATTAACAACATTTAGCAGAAATCATTATCCAGAGCGTCTTACAATTCAAGCAATGGTGGGTTAAGGGCCTTGCTTAAGGACACAACTGTGGCAGCTTTGGCAGAGATCCAATACCTTAACTGCTAGGCTACCACATTCTCACTGTGGTAAAAAACTGCAGTTAATTCTTAAGCAGGGGTGTATGGGAACTTTTTAAGCAAGAAGCACTGTTGATTCAAAAAGCTGAGCCAAACATCCTTCTTTTGTGTACGAACCACCTTCTTTTGTGACCAACGTTTGCATTTTCCAATACATTTTCCTAATACATTGCCATAAATTTACTCCTTGATATATATTGCCAGATGGAGCTAGACCTAAAAATCCAAACCAGATCTCAAGTTTGGAGGTCTACTTTATCAGTTTTGTACATTTATAGTACTGTGCAAAAGTCTTAGGCCACTATTACAGTTCCATGGTTTTAGCAATGGCATAATGACCATTGAGATATGAGATATTTGTGCACAATATTAAATAACTGCAAAAACAGCTACCATATGTTACACTGGAAACTGTTTAGTGTGACCTTTCCTCACTCTTGGGCAATACCAGCATCTGGTTGTTGAAGAAGCTTGATTATGAATGGTCTTTTTTGAAAGGGAGCAGCAAGAAGGGGAACAGGGTGAAAAGACTAAGATATGTGGAAGCTGTCAAAGATTGGAATGAAGATCACTGAAGAAGAGTATGACGGTATTGACATTTTGGGTCCAGTTTACCATATATGCTATATATTGTACATATATACATTACCTGTATAAAGCCAAATTGGCAAAAACTGACCAGACAAATCCAGAATACCACAGAAGGGTTAAATCATTCTCTAGAACAGATCTAGTCTCTAGTCACAATCTATAGAATGTTCATCTATGTTACTCTTTATATTGATATAATACATTTTTAGCTGTATATACTGCAGCTTCCTTGAGCACTATGTCTTCAACATTTATTTGGACATGAACACAGCCCATTCTTTGAACTACAAAATATCCCCCAATGTGAGTTAAGAAGCTTTTATTAAATAAAAAAATATATAGACAGCTTCCCTAAGGGTTTAAGATGGCCTTGTATCATCACCCTTTATTATTTCTTCTTTTTTTATTTGGCTCCACTTATCCTGTTTTTGTCTGCTGTCTGTTATCTAAAGCTACACTTTACTAACACTGGCTGCATTTGGACAGTCTGGTCAATGGTACGGAAGGTACTTTAAATGTTAAAAGTAGGGCAGAGTAGAGTTATTTATTAAAACAAGTAAAATACCGTCTTACCATATGCGAGCAAGACGATACATATTGTTTGTATGGTATGGTATTGGAAGGACAGTTTGGTATTGTTTGGTATTGTCAGTGTCCTTTTACTTTGGACATGATGCATGTCATGGTGTGTGGCTTTTAAATAAACAATGTATTAAATGCATGTGATGTCATAGCAATGGTTCTAAGCATAATGATGGTATTCTGTACAAAGTTTTGAAAGTAATCTTGAATTAATGGATTAACTCTGCACATGTAAATGTGATTTATATGGTTTTAGGATGCCCCAGTCATTACTGCATTTGGTTCTGCAGCTTATTCGAGGTAACTGCATAGAAAAGCACTCTTGGAGGAGCTTGTTAATTGTGTTCTTTCATTCTCTGGCAGGTATTGATTGGTGTTTATTTGATTAATAGAAGAGAGATTTATGCTCCTTTTGAGTCCTGCCCATGTGATAGAGCATTGCTTGATCTTATATTTGGAAAATTGTAGTAAAAACAAAATATACCTTACCCTACTGTGGTCCAGTTGTTTTCCCAGCTTACAGATTCTCCCTCATTCACTACTTTGACCTTTTCTTTTTTATCGTCCTGTATTGCTTCTGTCTCCACCTCTCCATTGGTCTCTCTGTGAGGTCCGTCCTCATAGTTTCTGGAGCTTTTTAGCACCCTGCACTGAAAACTACGATCTCCCTGTTTGTCTTCTCCTGTACCAGGGTCAACCTGGCTTTCATTACACACTTCATTCGAGCTGTTCTGCCCAGTTTTGCTGTCATCTGTGCCATGACGTTGTGCTTTCAGTCTGTTTTGAGGAGAACATTCCTGAATGGTTGACTCGCACATGTTAGATGCACATTTTGGATCGTGAAGTTCAGGCCGATGTTCAGAAATTGTGTCTGGATTAACCATCGCATTCTGATGTATTGCATTTGAATGGACCTCATGATTTTCCCTCGTTGGCTCATTTTTGCCATTTTCAATCTCTAATTTGGTTAGAATGGTGATTGCGCTGTCAGATGTGCTTGTGATTGAAGATAGCTTCTTCTCCACGGTGTGCAGATCTTCCAGTACATTGAGAATGATGTCAGTGATATGCTCTCCAGTAATTCCTGAGGAAAAATTGAATAGAAGTTTTGTGTCACCATGCAATTTGTTGAAAATGAATCGAGCTTTCAATTTTCAGTCGTTACCTGCTATGTTTGCAACATATCAAAAACCATAGGGACAAATTTGAGGATAACAATACATAGCACATGTCTTTAAAGTGCCTCTAGTGTGTGGGTCTGTGGCCCTATGATGGACTGGTGGTCTTTGCTGGCCAGGATCAAGCAAGCATATTAGTCCAATTGCACTACTCAATTATCTATGTTAAACTTATTTATCATATGGCTTCTGGCAGTCAGAGGTAGGAGGTATCTGATGGAAACGGCAGTTTCTGAAGTCCTGGTTTTGACATTCATTTTTCAAGCTCAGCCATTCTCATTTCTCAGCTGCTTTTTTACCAGCTTGCTCTTACTGCCAAGCCACAGGAGCTGCTAGTCCATACTTGATAGTATTGATTCCCCTTAACAACTACTTTTAGGCTGCAATTTGAACCTGTTCTTAGCACTGACGAATTCGGCTATTTCCAATTTGTAACCCGAGAGTCAAAAGCGGCTTGCAACTTCTCATTTTTTGAATTTGTGGTGGCCTAGAATATATTGCAATAGATTTCGGCTTACCCTAGAGTGGCTGTGAACAAACTATGTGCAGCAATATACTGGCCATGCATGAAATAGCCAAACATCTCAGATTAGTGTTGCAGCATTTATTTATTTACATACCTTTACAGTGAATTTATGTCTAGACTTAAATTCTTTAAAAAAACAGATGCATGCCTAAATATGTAAGATAGTGTTTTTAAAGAATGTTCAAGATAAGCTTTTAACATAGACTTTTACTATTCAAAATCAAATGTTTATCCTAAAAACAAGTTCCAATTTCATACTTATATGTATTAAGGAAACTTGTGTTCAGGACAATCCTGTTGATCAACAGGAAATAACTACAGATATCCAACCCTAAATCAGAAAAAGTCATGGAAAGGTATGAACAATGCCAAAAAAGACAAAAACAAACATACATTCATTCAACATTCATTGCAGACCCAAGATATTTCAGCAAATTCATATATCCAAAAGCAAGGGTCTGTCATGGTGTGGGGTTTGTCCTTTGGCAAAGGCAGCATTTGCAGAATAGTACATTTTGATTTTAGAGCAACAATAGCTGCCTTGCAGAACAAACCAGAAAAGTTAGGACTGACATATGGAAATCTCTTCTGATCTTTGTTTTTAAACATTTCAGCAATTTCTCCCTAAAAATCCGGAGATCTGCCCACCTTTGCTTCTCAAAAACTCAACCTTTCCTGTATTTTGTATCAAATCAGGATTATAATCACCTCTTGACATCACCTATTTGAAATCACATCATATATTTTTTTCAATAAACCACCACTGTTAATTTGTCCTGTCCTTTTCTTGAAAGCCTTGCAGACCTGAAATCAAGCTGATAAAACATACAAAATATCCTTGTAAATTTTATAAAATTACAGTCAAAGTAAATGTAAGTACAATACGATTGTATTGTATTTTCCATACTGTCACAACATTTTCTGATTTGGGGTTGAATGCTATTTGCTTTTTTATGTTTTTTTTAGTAATTTAATTTAACATGTACAGTCATTTTTTAAACAACTGATCTGCTTGTCCCAGTGAAGAACCTGTAGCTTAGACACCTAAAAAATGATCAAAATTCCCTGCATTACACAAACTGAGTCTATGAGAAATGGCTGATTAAACGATTATGGAAACTTTTTTATACTCATTCCTGTGCGACTGCAAATTCTGTCATTTAATCATACTGAATTATTAAAAAGTCATTAATGCATTCTGTTGTTAAATTATTTTAAAGAAAAAATTATACTCTAGGGCCAAAAGGGATGCAAACTCAAAAGTTTGAACCTTTTGACAGTCTAAATTACTGGATCCTTCGTGGCAAAGAGTAACCAGCCATCCGCCATTTTGGAATGGTAATGTCCTGCCCACAGCGCAAACAGTTCACACACCATTTGAGACACCTGATGAATTTCTTGTTTGTAGCAATCAGATATCATAGAAATGTTAGAGGTTTTCTAAATCAAAAATACAAGTGGATATTAAAAGGCATGACTTTATTCTCTTACCCACTGTTTGAGTCGCTTGCTTTGGAAAGATGTGACCGTGATTTGCGTCCTTGTCTTGCCCTTTGAGGGAATGTATGGTTGTGCTCAGTGCTTCTCTTAAGAAGCATGCTCTGTGTGTGTGCAGTGCACTCCACTCCCTCAAGAGTGTCACAATCTTAAGGACTGCTGAATTTTCATGCCAATGAGGATACAGTGTGTCCTGGGGAAGCTCTGATCCAGGTCCTTCAGCATCACTGGTTCTCTCTGAAAATAATAGTCCTCGTAGAGTCTGTACTGTACCTTGCATAAGGATTAGAAGTTTGTCCTCGGGACACGATCCAAAATGAAGATCTGCCCCCACCATCCTTCCGAGGTTTTTTTTTTTTTCCCTTCCTTTTTTTTTTGGCCAATATCTGTATCTAGAAACCAGTTACCTTATAGTCACGGTTATTGCAGATCAAGAACAGAGAACTGAAACGCTACTCAGGGTCTGTGCTTCTGTTTCCACCTTCTGTTTTTTTGCTCTTAAACCTGGCAGCATTTACAGATGTGGTGCAACAAAGAAAGGTGTCCATGGTAATAAGAGGGTGTGCCCAAAGACAAACGGGGCTCTTAGCAACTGAGAACCCTAAAGAAGAGTAATGTGCCTGCTTATGAATGGTGTCTGCTCTAATGGACCCTTTTTAATCTTTATGAGACATTTACTGTTCTTCTTTTTTCCTCTCATACACACAAACACGCATGTAGTATTGGAATATTTAAATGGCATTCTTATAAAGAAGTAAATGCACTGCTCACAGAAATGAGGTTTTATTTCAAAATGAATATAAAGAGGACCCAACAAGAATTTTTGGACAATCTGATGCTGTCCATGTCCCATCACTGTCAGTGTGTTTTGGCAGTCTTGGGTGACCATGCACCCTACTGAACAGTCAATGTAGGGGCACTCTCGTCCAGTTTACCATGCTTTTGTTCACCCCCATGAATATATCACTTACTTACTTCATTTAATTTAAGTTTGAATCACATTTGCATAATCAAACAACTTTCTTTGACTTTTCTGATGATTGTGTTTAATTCCAAAAAATCGAATGCTTCATTTTGTAAATCGTTAACATTCCTTGTTTTGGTAAAAATTTGGTAATAATAGTAATAGTGGTGATCTGTGGGCAGGTGTTTGTGGCAAACACATTTTGTAGGACACCATCAAGGATGCTTTAAACACATTTTTACATAAATTGCAGCCTAAAATGATCCACAGATGTAATGTATATTTGAATTTCAGATAGAGGATTGTGGTTTATTGGAAAGCTCTGGGCCCACTACAAACATTAATGTGAATTATTCTGTTAACATACAGCAGTGTGCAAAAGTCTTAGGTCACCATTAGATTTATTGTTCAAGCAATGGAATAACAACTATATACCATTATTTCTCTATCTCCTTATTAAGATACAAACAGAAAATACAGGATAAACATACAGAGAATTAAACTAAACAAACTTTTAGAACAAAATGGCTTCTGCAGACAAAAGTCAGGGTTCAGTGTGACCTCACCATAAAAGTGGTCTCTTGGCTGCTACCCTTCCAAAAAGCCGCCAGATGCGTCCAATAATGTTGCTATTGTTTAACTGTAAGGGGAGCTTACAATAAATATGTGCCACTGTAGGTGAAGAATCTGTTTTCATCGGATTTCTTTCATTTTTATACTACATACACATTTTGTATTTTCTCTTTGTATTCTAAAGATATTAAGCAATAATTCCATCCATCCATTATCTTCCGGGGTAATCCACACGGGGTCGCGGGCCAGCCGGTGCCCACCCGTTAACTCTGGGCGCAAGGGCAGGAACAACCCTAGACAGGGCACCAATCCATCACACACACAGACATGCACACAGTCACATACTATAGGCCACTTTTAGAAACTTCAATTCATCTAACACGCATGTCTTTGGACCGTGGGAGGAAACCGGAGTACCCAGAGTAAACCCACGCAGACACAGAAAGGACCCAGACTGCTCCACCCTGGGTTTGAACCCAGGACCTTCTTGCTGAGCAATAATTAAATATGGTTATTATACCATTGCTAAAACAACAAACCTAATATTGGAATGGTGAAACATGCTGGAGAGAAAAATACTATAAAACTTACGGAACGCCCTAGATAACAACCAGAAAAATAAAGTCTTAATGTCAAACAATACACACTTACTAAAATACTTAAGCAAGAAGTACTGAAATCCCATTACAAAACTAAGTATGTTACAAAAGAACAACCCACAGGAAACATGGCACATAAAGGCTGATGTGCTGAAGTGGCATTAAACTTCACCAACCAATCTACTTACAGATGGCCTGCAATGAACCCAATCATTTGGATCATACCTTTCCTACTCCTCTGTGACTATTAACTTTAACTTAATAAATTTAAATAAATTAACTTACAGTTCAAACGTCTGGACATATTACATACAAATAATGACTTCTCATTCACAAGCAATGACCAGAATAACTCTGTTTATGAACTAGTTTTCTGTCTCCTGAAAAAGCATACGAGTTCCACATTTGAACCAGGTTCCTTTAAACCTTTCTTTCTTATTGCCCTCAAAGATTTTCTGTCTTGCTCATTTCAGGTGTCGATCTGGCTTTTATAAAGCTCTTTTGAGACTATTCCTATTGAGCAAAGTGCCCCCCCCCCCCCCAAAATAAACTGAAATGGTTAGTTAATGGGGTTTTTATTCATTTGTAAGTACAAAGCATTTTGTCCCCGTTTGCCATTTCTCTGTAGATGTGCTAGATGGAGATTAGGCTGTTAAAGACTGGAGTATTCCTCTGAGTATTCGTAGGCCATGAGCAGAATGGCAGTGCATGACTTTCCCACTTTAGTGCTGTCAGTACTGACCCAGTCTTTTCTTGAAATGACCTGAACACAGCAGCCCACACCTTCAGCAGCCATAAAGCCAATTACTTTGGGACTGACTCTACCACTGACATCTGTTAATTCTCAACCACCGGGGAAATGGGGGTCCTTCCAATTCCATAAGCAGTGAGTGAATAATTCATGGGTACAGAGAAAGTCGGCTCGCTAAGGTTCAAGTCTGTTGTGTAAAAGCTCATGTGCTGGCAGGCACTGTAATAGCTCAGCATGTGTCATTTTACAGTCTGTCACAGAAATGACTGCCAGAATTGGAAGTGAGTGAGGCGGATTTGCTGATAACAAATATGTCTGTACATGCATATAGAAACACACACAGTCTTGGTAATTATGGGAATATTTTCACTGGACTTATCATTAACCTCTCCATTGTTATTTTTAATTTTTTTTGATAAAAGTTGCAGTTTTTGGAAACAACCAAAATATTGGTGAACGCCGCTCACTTCTACTGCATCTGGGCCATTCTGTTAACAATCTTAACAGTGGAGCAGTTTGGTGCATTAGGTTTAAAGTGTCTTTTGGCTTTTAAGTCCTTAAGCAAAAGTATGAAAATGCTAATGAGACACAAATTATACTGCTCTTTAAACTGGTTGGAATTAAACCATAGTATGCAATTCTAGGGCAACAGGAAAAGCCTATCCCGGGATAATTCAATTCAATTTTATTTATATAGCGCTTTTTACAATAGACGTCACAAAGCAGCTTTACACTGATGTATAAACAAGTGTAACAAATTGAATTCTATTTGTCCCTAATGAGCAAGCCAATGGCAACAGTGGAAAGGAAAAACTCCCTTTGAGTAAGAGGAAGAAACCTTGAGAGGAACCAGACTCAAAAGGGAAACCCATCGTCATTTGGGTAATAACGTTATTAACATTCTATATAACTCATTTAAGTGTATTAAATCTATGAAGAGATGAGAGAGGGAGCATCTTCGGCATCATCGGCATGGCTGATGGTTCCTTCTGATATCATCTCCCATAGCAAGGTCACCGTTGGAGCGAGAACCTCGAAAAAGAGGAAATGAATTAGACATGCTCTTTGTTTCCATTAACATATGAAGGACCAAAACTGGAACCAGAACAGTACAGACCAAATGCTTGACTAAACAAATAAGTCTTGAGCCCTGATTTAAACATAGAGACTGTGTCTGAGTTGCGAACATTTATCAGAAGACTTGCATAATTTGGGCGCTTTGTAGGAGAAAGCTCTGCTATAACTTTCATTATTCTAGGAACTATTCTAGAATACACATTGCACAGGTGAATGCCTCCACATCCAAGCTCGCCTTCTGCAAAAATGCCAAATTATCTGTGGTGCTTGACCTGGCTGGAAGGTGTTACTGGGAACCTGTGATGCTCCTTTGGTGAGCTCTTTTTTCACGCCTCACATTTTCAGTGGGTGTCATGGTTGTGGAGTGGTTAATGCATGTTTGGTGTAAACGACATATAAACAAGGATTGATCCAGTTGTGGTGGTTGTGGTGTAATTTTTGGGGATAGCTCTTAACACTCTTAATACAGCATTGTTTAAACAACAAAGACTAGCTGAGTTTTGTTGCTGTTGCTGCTTATAGGTTAAGGTACTGGACTTTGGACCTGATTTTTCAGGGTTCAAATCCCACCTCTGTCAAGCTGCCACAGTTGGGTCCTTAAGCAATGCCCTTAACCCACCACTGCTTGAATTATAAGACTGAGTTGTAAGTTGCTCTGGATAAGGGCGTCTGCTAAATTCCATAAATGTTAATGACCATGTGTACCATCTTCTGATGTCACATATGCCAAGTCCCAAAGCTCTAATCTCAATAGGATTTCTTGAACATGACAGTGAGTTCACTGTCCTTAAATTGATTCCACAGTCACCAATGTCAATCCAATAAAGCACCTATGGGATGGGTTCAAATGGGAGATTGACGTTATGGATGTACAGCTGACAAATTGTATGACGGCATTGTGTTAATATGGAGGTGATGTGCCACCAAGGACTTCAGGACTCAAACCTTTTTTCATTGTTTCATTTAACTGTTATTATTTAATTATTTTTTACTATTAATATAAGCTATCTCAAATAACATCTAAGCTACCCAGGAAGGATGCGATTCTTTTTGAGGTTTCTTCTTTCAACATTTAGGGAGTTTTTCCTTTGTTGTTGCTCAAGGCTTGCTCATTTTGGGATTGGACTTATAATATAATAATATTGTTAATATAATGCTGTAAAGCTGCTTTGGGACAATGCTCCGTTGTAAAAAGCGCTATATAAATAAGTTTGACTTAACTTAACGACCTAAATCTTAGAGGAATGTTTCCAGGACCTTTCTGAATCTATACTACGAATATTCAAGGCAGTCCTGAAATCAAAATGGGGTTTTGAGAAATTTTGGTCCATTCCTCTTTGCAGATCATCTCTAAATCATTAAGATTTTGAGGCTGGTGCTTGGCAACTCCAAAACTCGAAAGTATAACAAGTTTTCTATGAGACTAAGGTCTGGAGACTGGCTAGGCTGCTCCATGACCTTATTGTACTTCTTCTTAAGCCACTCTTTTGTTGCTTTGACTTTGTTTTGGGTCATTATCGTGCTAGTTTACCCAACCCGCGACCCATTTTTAATGTCCTGGTGGAGAGAAGGAGGTTGTCACTTAGGATTTTATGGTACATGGCTCCATCCATTCTCCCACTGATGCGGTGAAGTAGTCCTGTGCCCTTAGCAGAGAAACACCCCCAAAACATAATGTTTCCACCTCCATGCTTGACAGTTGGGACTGTGTTCTTTGGGTCATAGTCAGCATTTCTCTTTCTCCAAACACGGCGAGTTGAGTTAATGCCAAAGAGCTCAATTTTTGTCTCATCTGACCACAACACCTTCTACCAATCACTCTCAGAATTATCCAGGTTTTCATTCAACTTCAGATGTGCCTTCTTGAGCAGGATTTGAATCCATTACGGCGTAATGTTGCCAATGGTTTTCTTGGTGACTGTGGTCCCAGCTGCCTTAAGATCATCAAAAAGTTGCCCCCGTGTAGTTTTCGGCTGATTTCTCACTTTCCTCATGATCAAGGATACCCCACGAGGTGAGATTTTGCATGGAGCGCCATACTGAGGTCAATTGACCGTCATTTTGTATTTCTTCCATTTTATTACAATGGCAACTGTTGTCTCCTTCTCACCCAGCATCTTGTTTTGTTTTTGTTTTGGCTTTGTAGCCCATTCCAACCTTGTGCAGGTCTATGATCTTGTCCCTGACATCCATCTGTTGGACAGTTGTCTTTTATACAGGTGACAATTTAAGACAGCTGTCTTTAATGCAGGTAAGGAGTTGATTAGGAGCGTCTAACTGGTCCGTGGGAGCCAGAACTCTTAATGTTTGATAGGGGATCAAATACTTGTTTCTCTCTGCAAAATGCAAATAAATGTATATATTTTATGCAAAGTAATTTCCTGGATTTTCTTTTAGATATTCTATCTCTCACTGTTAAAATAAACCTGCCCGAAAAATTATAGACTTTTTAATATCTTTGTAAGTGGAGAAACTTACAAAATCAGCAAAGGATCAAATAATTATTTCCTTCACTGTAAGAGCTAAGAAACTATACAAATTCAAATCACTTTCACGGAGGAATAATACAAAAAAAACAACGGAAATAAAAACAAGCTCTAAACAACACGCCTTGTGTACATTTTATTACTTCTCTTTCTTCTGCCAGCTCACATAACTGTGCGTGTCGGTGCTTGTAAAACTGGAAACACACTTTCACCTAAGACGCTTGCTCGGAAAAGTTTATGATCACAAATCACGCGTTAAAGATGGAGCCCTGAACTACTCCAAAGTTTACTCCACAAATTCTTCTACATTCCGTGTAGTGCACATCGGTATAAAGTCAAAGAAGCAACTCGCACGTGTTTTTCCTCTACCAGCTTTTGTCAGCGCTCGAGTGTAACATTTAACGTAGCTCAATCATTTGTGTGGTTTTGTATGCGAAACCTTTGTTCAGTTCAGACACAGTTTTATAGTTCATTATACCATAAACTGTTATTTTTATATATATATATATATTAGTACTAAGGTTTCCCATTACTGATCCACTGCACTCCACTTTAACCATTCATTACAAAGACCACGTTTCTCCGTTTGGTCCCGTAATCTAGGCAACCATGATCAAATTACAGTGCTGCTTAAACGTTTCTGAGCCTAGAGCAAAAAGTGACCTAAATCGGATCTAAATATCATTACTTTTCACATATCCTAACAGCAGACCAAAATAATGAGCAGTTCATTTTTGTGACCAATAGTTTGTTTACAGCTGTTTACAGTTTTACAGCTGCACAGTAAAAAAAAAAAACAAAACAAAAAACCCCAAACCTTAAGAGAACAGACATCCCACCTCCTAATCCTACATAAGGTTATCTGACAATTTTCAAAAACACCTTTATTATTTTGTTTAACACGCGTTTCTCGCTAAAACATGCAACAATAGCGTAACATTGGAAATGGCTCCATCGTGTGGTACCCTGTGAAACCAAAAAGCATAAAAGTAGACCACACAATTTAGACTGATTTTGTAACGCACTGATTTAAAACTTTCAGTTTACACCAGCTTCATTTATTATTTAGTACTTTAGTATTTTGTTACGTTGGATGAAACTGGTATTGTCAGAGCTGTTAATACATTCAGGTATTTTAATGAGGGCGTATGGCGGGCTTTGCTACTGCAGTATGTGTAGCCCGAGGTGACAGCAAAACACACACACACACACACTTTATTTTAGAGGCCTCTACAGGCTGTTGGGCTTCCTGTTCAACTTAATAAGTACATGAAAAAACCATTTACTCTAAACAGTTGGCTACGGCTGCACTGAGATGGACACTTTTTTTTTTACACCATGTATATTTTGGTATCCTGTGCAGCCTCTTTGTAATTTAGGGAACGCGGCTACTGCAGGTCGCACAAGGGGCGGTTTATAAGTCGAAAAAAAGGGAAAAGGCGGAACGTGTGATTGCTGGTGCACAGCATGTACCCAACACTACACCACGCCGAGATGCTTCTGGATCTTGAACCGAAAAGAAAAGTGGAAACGGAGAATTAGAGAAGCGAGCGCAGTCAACGTAAAACAACTGGAAGTAACACGGTCTTCTTTTGAGGTGAGTAAGGGTAATTCTTCCTAACGGCTGGTGCTTGACTGTTGTGGAACAACGTTCATAGCTAACTTTCTTAATACAGGCGCTCCTTAAGCAAACATTTCTGCCTCACCTGTTAAACGCTTTCAGGCCAGCGATTCCGAGGGACCATCGGGCTGGCTGTAGAGGCTATAGCAACGAGTCGACACTGATTCAGAATCAAATGTCGGCATCGAGTCCATGAGTGGATTGCACAAAACAGCGTTTTTTTCCAAGACAAATACTTTTGCAAATGGAAAAGAAATGTCTGATAATTTTTGGCGAATAAAAAGGTCAAAGTCAAAATGTCCGTTCCGCGCAAATTTGAGACCAATCGCTTTCATGTTAGGGCAAAGAATCGGAGAGTCGACTCTTTTTGGATTGACTCGCTCCTTAACAGCACACCTACAATTCACTGTTGTGATGTTGTGTTTTTTTTTTAATAAGCGCAGAATATCGTTTTTATACGTTATGTGTATAAACTAAAGTTTTAAACGTCGGACTTAAAGGAATAAATAAGCTGTTTAAGTAAAACATTGAGTAGGGCGACGTGTTTATAAAACTGGACTTTGCTCCAGGGTGGTTGTGCCTGAGTAAGGTGTCAGATAAACCAACACCCAGTCACATCTTTTGCCAATAGTTGTGACAGAACGGCAGCGCGTTGTTTATTCGTGTATTTCCTGCTTGTTCTGGGCCTAAAACCTTGTTAGTTTACATTTGCATTTACAGTATTTAGCAGACGCCCTTATCCAGAGCAACTTACAGAAGTGCTTTAAGACATCAGTAACATAATCCATCCCTAATGATCAGGAATCTAAAGAAGAACTTTTGGAAGAGACAGAAAGGAAAGGGTGGGGGATAAGTTGGTAAGTGCGGCATAAGTAGGTCTTCGAACATTGAGGGGAAGTTCATTCCAGCACTTAGGAGCCAAAACAGAGAAGAGTCTAGATGAATGCTTTTCTCATCCCTTGAGAGCTGGTGAGAGCTGGTGAGAGCTGGTGAGAGCTGGTGAGAGCTGGTGAGAGCTGGTGAGAGCTGGTGAGTGTTGGTAAGTCAAGCAGTGCTAGAGGACTGGAGTGAGCGGGGTGTGATAAGTGCTGTACGGTAGGCGTGTGCAGACCCTTAACACATGAGCAAAGGTTTGGCATGTGAAATCCTCCATTTTAACCCTTATACTTTCCAGAAGATTTCATTTGCATGCTTTTATTAAAAGGCTTTAATGTATAATGTTAATTATGTAATAATGTTTATTACCCAAATGAGAATGGGTTTCCCTTTGAGTCTGGTTCCTCTCAAGGTTTCTTCCTCCCAATCACAGGGACTTTTTCCCTGCCACTGTCGCCATTTGGCTTGCTCATTAGAAACAATAGATTACCTGTCTCTATAAACCACATGAATCAAATGTAGAATTAACATAGAATTAACATTCACATTGTGACAATGCTTATAAAGAGCGCTATAGAAATAAAACTGAATTAAATCAAATTGAACATAAACCTTTAACCCAGGCGAATTTTATTACAATTATAGTCTTCAATATTTATTGATTGCCATCTCTGTAAGGGACCGGTTATTTTATTATTAGTATCGTGTTTTCCTGTCTTCGAGTTTAACAGAACACTAAGCCTGCATTTTCTCTATAAATCACCTGAAAATTGAAGTAGAAATGGCTGAAATATGTTGTTTTAAATATGGCAAATACAAACCTCACCGTTGCTTTAACAATTTGTGTTGTAAGTCATTCTGCTTTGCACAAACATGCAGATCTTTTAAATATTGTTACGGGGTGTATCACAGATATTTGTACTTTGTTGGAGATTTGGGCTTGCCTGAAGTCTTTGTACTGTGAACTGAGCTCTGTGAATATTCCTCCTATCTTTCAGGTTTTGGGACATTTATAGAAAGCCAGACGATGCTTTCTGTCGCTATAGGGCACAACATGATTTAGTCCTTTACCTTGTGGAAGCTTATTTTTATGCTTTGTATTTTTGTAAGGGTGAAAGTTCAGTAAAACAATAACAAAAACTAGTACAACATTCAGGAAAAGAGAAATGTGTTTAAGTAGCCTACAAGAAACCTAATTTAGGCTCCATTTTTGGACAGTTTGGTATTTTTCTCCATATATCCATAACTTTGGAACTGGCATCTGTGGCTCATCAGATCTGACTGCCTAGAAAATGAATGGGATTAAATGGTGGCGCACCTCTCCAGAGGTGCAATACAACATTTAACGGCAACATTTAAATACAGTTAATGGCCAGGCCAAACATGACCACCAGCACCAACAATGGAAAACTGATTCCAACACAACGAAAAATTACACACAACCAGTCTCAAAGGACACCAGTGTGGGCTGATTCTTTTAAATCAGGATGCATACGTTACACATCTTATAAAATGAATACACTTTAACATGCTTGTTTTGTTAAATCTACCAGTTTGTTCCATTGCTTACCTTTCTAGTAAACTGGCAAAAAGCCTGCCAAGACCAATCTGTATGTAAACAGTACTAAATTAGTCATTGGTTTGAATTCAGAAAACTGACAGTCGCATGGTTGACATTTGCTGAGGCGCATATTTTGCAACGACGTTCCAAGCTGTAAACCGGGCATGCAGAGCTCCAGACTGTGCTTGTTGTAGCACGCTCAGGATGCGAGCAGAGGAGGAACTTTCAGAGGGCATTTACAATCAAGATTTTACTTTTGTTTATTCTGCAGAAAATTATACTGGCTCCTCGATTGTCTTAAAACAGCAAAGGTTTGATGTTCCTCCAAAATATTTGGAGTAGAGTACACTGTGCTTACATGCGTTATTAGCAGAGTTAACTGGAATTAGTGTGTTTTAGTTATATACCATATAACTACATATAACCATGTTTGGTGGATCATGGCATTAATCCCAGGTTTCCCAACGTGATCCGCGGACTTTTTCTTCCACCAGTGCATCCTGGTGTCCAGGTATGGTGCACACCTACCTGACTGCTCGCAAAGAAAATGTTCTTCCATCGCTCCAATGTTCTCCCTTCTTGCATTGCTTTAAGGTCCAGTTCTAACACTTGCATACCCAGTGTAAGTGCTTTCCTTGGTGGCCAGGGGTTAGCATGGTGAGCACTCCATACTCGGTCAGTGGTGCCACACTGTGTTGTGAAACATTACTCTTCCAAATGCTCAGCCCCAGTCATCTTTCCATGATGCCTGTTTTTTTGCTGAGGTGCCTTGTTGAATGGGACCATTTTGGATACAGCTCTAGTCTATAAGGGGGCAAGGTCAAGCAGCAGAATTTCTATTTTATCATGACTTTTACTTAGAGAGTGACATTTTCGGCATTATTTTAAGAGCAGAAAGGACCAGAGAGTCTTCAATTGTGGATCCATTTTGCAAGCAACTTGGTACTTTTCTGCTGTTCTAAATTCAGCTCAAGATTTTTTAAAATTTTTTGGTGTTCTTGATGTTTTGAGCATGTAGGAAATGAACCTACAAGTTGAGCTATCATGAAATGTTAGCTGATTAATGTTAGCTGATTAATTAATAAATTGTCAAATAAATTATTGCGATTTATGAATGAATCGTCGTTGGTTTGACACACCTGCCATAAAGTTCTAGCTGACAATTAGGTGTCATGTAAATTTTGTTCATTGAAAACAGATAATGAAGTACAAAGCCAAACAGCCATCTTACTTGCTAGCCATGTTTGATTAGCAGCTTAAACATAGTACTGTCCAAATGATGTACTGCATGTGAGTGCCCTCAAACACTTACACAAATGCCTACAAATAAACAAAACTAAAACTGAAGAGTATGGCAAAAGTAAAAATATCAGCAAAAAACCTTCTGCTAACATGCATGCTAAAATTATAACAAAGGTCAACACCATAATTCAGCGCTGCCTTTTAAACATGCTACAGCACCAAGTCAGAATGACAAACTTTTTGGTTTTTGTTAACCCGTAAAATAAATGAATTTAATGCTTTAATGTGTTCAACGTTGGCCTCACCCCAGTACACCCATTTCACATTCTGCCCAATTTCCCAACTTTAGAAAATGACTGTAACCCTACATAATTGTGCTCATTTCATTTAATGGCGATTATCTTATATAATTGTGATTAGACTATTATGTGATTATTGTGACAGCCCTACCTACAGGAGTGGCGTGAGGACAGTGCAGTGAGCAATTACGTGTATCCTTTGTATCGATTGTAAGCACAGTACTGGATTTCACTGTACTTGCTCAAAAGTTTGAGACATTAAACTGCAGCTATCTGTCTTTCAGTTGTCCTCAATCTACTAGTTCTGACTTGCTAGGCTTGAGATTGTTTTTGCTCTATCAATGTATGAATGTTAAATTGCCTATGCAGTGTGGCTATAAAGCAGTGTATCGCAGCCTTTTACAGGTGATCCACCTTTTAAGAGTAGACAATAACGGTCTTGTTTTTCACACCTACATGAACAGTACTGACTGCTTGGTGGAGCCACTATTTATACCCCCAATGTTTCCATTAGTAACCCTAACCCCCCTATCACAGAAACCAACCTTTGCCCTGGTTAATCTACAGTGGGAGAACTATAGTGAAAATAGAAAAATAGTAGACATTTACAAGATTTACAGGCTGCTTTATTCTATACGGCAGAATGCAAAATGATTTAAGGTTCAAGATTTGAAAGAGAGAAAAAAAATCCTTCTTTGTCTTGGCGGTCATTGCTAGCATGTTTTAAACTGCAAATTCACAGACATTATGATCAGAAACTCCTTTAACTCTACCAGACGTTTCAGCTATTTTAGGGTTGGCCGGGTGGTGCAGGGGTTTAATACTGTAGCCCATGGCTGTGCCTCCCCCCTCCCGGGTAAGGCGTCACATACAGGCATGGTTGGCGAAGTCTGTGGGAGGGAAGTCCAGTTATTTGGTCACCCTCATGTCCAGGGTACACTTGTATGCAATATGTGTTCTTCTATTGATGCCATATCAGTGGGTAATACATTATATTTACTATAATGTTAAAACATCATAATGCATGTTACCTGTTTGGACCCCCTTTTGCTTTTAGAGTTGATTCATGCTTTCCTTATAGGTTTTGATTCATGTTGACATGATAGCATCATGCAGATTTGTCAACTGAGCATTCATGGTATTAATCTTTTTTTCTACATCACAAAGATTGGATTGAGACAAAAGCGGCTCTCTGTGTGACCACCTGCTGTTGTAGCCCAACTGATTTAAGGTTGTTAACTGTTGATGTGTTGTGCATTCATAGATGCTCTTGTTTGATTGTTTTTTGATTTACTCTCACCCCTGGCCGTTCTCCATTGACCCCTGGAATCTACATGTCATTTTCGTTTAGCCAACTGCCCTCACTGGATATTTTCTATTTTTTATTTGCACCATTCTCTATAAACCATAGAGATGGCTGTATGTGGACATCCCAGCAGGTGTAGAAGTGGAGGAAATGTAAATAGTTCTTTAAGATAAGTATGGTACTTTCTCTGTAATGTATAGTAACTTATTTCCTCTTTGTGACCCCTTAAACTAGGGCACGCTTTTAATGGAAATAATTCAAGTTCAAACCTTGTTCAAGATAGAGAAAACACAAACAAATGCATTTTGTATGTACTACAAATGACAAATGGATCTAGACAGGTTTTCCATTTGTGTCTTGTAAAGCTTATCTCTCGGAGTTAGTGTAGGCTGACAATAGGGTGGTTAACCTCAGAAATGTGCACGCAAGCGGCCTGGCTAACATCGAGGCAGCTTCCGTTTTTATCTCTTGTGGTATGGAGGGCTTGTGCTGTCAAATGGGCTAGGTAAGAGGTAGAGGGTAGAATTTGATGGTAGTTTTTTTTTTTTTTTTAATTATTATGTAAGCCTGGGCGTTTTTTTTTTTTCACGTTTGATTTCACTTGTTGATGACTAGATCATTTATAACATCTTGTGTTTTTGATTATAAAGTGTATACATTTAGTTGTGAATGGTAAAACGGGTCACAAGGTTGTGAAAAACAGAGTGATCAGTTTCCTGCTAGAGTCAGATCAAAAAAGAAACTGCCTATGTGACCAAGTTTGGAAATAAGAGCCAAGAAACCTGACTGGTTATCAAATATTTCTTCAGGGTTTCTTGATTGGGAACTTGCTGATGGAAGACATGATCTGGGAGACTTGCTGGAGAGGGGATATTCCTCCACGAATGTAGCACAGCTCAGTCTTGCTGTGGTTTAACTTCCAATGATATTTTCATCCATGATTATAGATCCTTATTTCTAGTGTGATTCATTGATAGAAGCTAGAAGGTTTGTAGAGTTAAGTGCATGTGGTAGGAGGTGTTTGCTCTGATTTTCTTTGTTGTATCTGGTATTAGATAACCAGTCCTTTACCATAAAGGATAAAGAAACGAGCAATTTCTTTCTTTGTGTGGTAGGACAGAAGTGCACAGTGAAAAAGACGGTGGAGACTAAAAAACCTTTGTGCTTATGGGTAGCTCTGTGGTTAATGCTCTAAATTACTAAACATCAGTTTGAGTTCATACCTCTTAACTACTTAGCCCATTTGTTGTGGTCTACAAAATGAAGTCAATGACTAATGCGTATTTAACTATGCAGGAACATCAAAGCGTTTGAAATTGTGGTTGGCCTGTACACTGGTGGTTGGAAACTATGCCTGGTATCATTTGCGCTTTACACTGTGTTGCAGAGGGTGGGCTGACTGTATATAAAGATAACATTGTGTTTAAGTCATGTGACAGGAATTGGCAAATGACACGTTTGTGAAATATGTTGCTTACACAATTCTGTTAATACTGTACTGTACTGTACTTCCTAAGGTTAAGCCTTATCAAGCCTTAAATCGTTGGGTGTATATATAGTAATGTTTTTTGAAATCAAATGTGCATAACCATTGAATGTATATGCCCGAAACTATTCATTATGTTGAATGTGGTTTGAGACACAGCCATAGTGGTTTAAACGATAGTGAGGTGAGGTCACAGCATGAAACTTGGGCCAACTTTGAATCGGTAAAAGCAGCTTGCTTTGTACAGTCTAAAACCAAATCAAGACATGAGACAATAAAAGGTAATACAAGTTATGAATGTCATGTTTTTTTCCCTCAGTGTATGAGTTTACATGAACTTAATAATCCAGTCATACTCATGTTTGTGCAGTTTAAAAATTCAAGTGGTCATGTATACAGCATAATTCAAGCCAGAAATCAGATTAAGACAACCGACAAAGGCTGGAGTTGATTTCAGTACTTGGCTTTCTCATAGCATGTAAACCAGTAACTCGGTCTGCGCACGCTAATCAACAAGGTCTTCTTATTCTAAAGACTTGGCTTTATTTGGGCTCTTTTTTCATTGTCTATATATATTTTTTTCTCACAGCATTTGTCAATCCCAGAATGAAAACATGCCATGCAATTCAAGGCAGCAAAGCGGCTATCAAGCACTTTGTGGAGACTGAAACACTATAATTGATAAAATAAAAGATTTGATTATTTATTGTTAACGTTTGAAGTCTACAACACATTTCTGTAGGATTACTGCCTGGGTGAAAAGTGTGAATCAGATTCTGAGTAGACCTGGAGTTTTCCTGTTATCTGATTACTCAAGTGCATATACCTGTATACTCTTGGTTTGAATTACTGACAAATTCTAATTTATGGATTAAGCGCATGTAAATGCACAAATGACTGAACATGTTCTTCAAGCTGCTAATGATTGTTCTTTTCTATCCCAGCACCAGAAACATGGTTTTACTCATGGCACCAATCCTGGAGAATCTCACCTTGTGCTAGCACCTTCTCCTATACCGGCGCCGCCATGGCGAGTCACGGCTTGGATGGCTCACCCTCCTCCTCCTCTCTGGACCAGAGAGACTGTATCTCTGCCTGGCTCTCCAGCATTCACCTGCCTCAGTATGCCTTCAGTTTTACACAGGCAGGGTACCACACCCTGAACGACTGCAGGGGACTAACTGAGGAGAAGCTGATGCAGTTGGGTCACTTTCCCACGGGCCATCGGCGAAGGATTCTATGCAGCCTTGAGGCTCTTATGGCGGAGGTGGAGGACAATGATAAAGAGAGTTCTGACTTGGCTAGAGGAAGGAGGAAGAAACCTGTTCCTTTACCTAGAACTGTCTTCCTCAAGGACAGAAAGGTAGTGTCCTCTTCTGAAGGGCCAGAGATAAGGACCACTGGGGAAAACAAAAGTGTGGCTGCGACACAGAGTCTTTCTGCAAGGACTTGCAAAGAGCAGGGTGATTCAGGATTCACTAATCGCCACATGCCCTTGAGTAACCAACCCAAAGAGGCCTCCTCTGGCTCCACCTCTGCATCTTTGCACAGTAGCGATGAATCACTGTCACTTTCCCCCCACGCTTTGCCCTCTGACTCAGAGAACTCCTCAAAGGAATCTCCCCAAACTTCGGCAGAGCCAATCCCTAGTGAGAGAGGAGATGGTCTCTCAGAAGGTCACCCTGAGGGTTTTCAGGGAGTAATGGTAGATAATGATATATATGAGAGTACTCCTGTTTTAACGTCTGCTGGTCTGAGGCCCACACGATCCTACAGGTTACGACACAGGCCTGTACCAGAAATTCCAGAACATGTCTTCGTGCCACCTGCGGAATGGTGGGTACATTGTTCTTTATCCATAAAAGTAATACACAGTCTCCAACCTTTAATTCTATGCTTCTATCCGAACCAAGCAGTAGATAGTACTATTGGGAACTTGCAAATAGCTCAATAAGATTAGTTCCATGCAAAAAACCTTAGCAGCCGTAGCAATTTACCTTGCACGTTATCAAAACCTGGGTGGCACGGTGGCGCTGGGGTTAGAACAACTGCCTCATCATTCTAGCATAATAATCCCCAGTTTGATCCTGACCTTGGAATCTGCTTGGATAGAGTCTGCATGTCCACGTGGGTTTTCTTCGGGCACTTGTGTTTCTTCCTACATTCCAAAGAAATACATGTTATTTTAATTGGTTTTTCTAAAGCGTATGTATTCTATGATGGAGTGGCAACTCGTCTAAGGTTGTTCCTGCCTTGCGCCGTGTACTGCCGAGTGGGCACGGGCTTTCCTGTGACTCTGCCCAGATTCAAATGAGAAAATAAATGCATTTATACCTGTCGAAATAAAAGCACCTGCCGTCCAGCTTCGCCTACCTCATGGACTTTTTGAAGGGTAGCAGCCAAAAAACTCCTTTGCTCTGTAAGAGGAAGGGGGTGAAAAGGCTAAGATATGCCAACACTCGCTAAGATGACGCACTAAGGGCACTTCAGAAACTCCAGTCAAAATATCGTGCATGCCATTGGATTGTGGGAGGAAACCAGATCACCCAGAGTAAACCCACCTAGACATAGGGAGGATGTGCAGACTCCAGACAGGCAGAATCGACCCATGTTAAATGCCAAGGCTACTTCACTTATGGTCGTTATACCGTTGCTAAAGCAACAAATCTTATTGTGGCCTAAGACATTTACCCAGTGTTGTATATTTCATAGATGGAAATGTTTATGAACATTTCAGGATTATTCTAGAAATGTTGGGTTTAATCTGCTCACCATAAGCGTATAGCCTAATCACAGAGCAGTACTACATTACTCCAGTGGAATATATTGACCTAGAAAACTAAAACTGTTGAGATTTTCCATGTTCTTGTCAATCCCTGTGGATAATTCAATACGTCTAAATTAGTAGCATAGCCTAGAAACCAAAAGAGATATTTGTGCCTTTTGTTATTATTTAAACCAATGAGGGACTATGAAACCCGTTCAAGCAAGTTGTGAATATGAATACTAATCCTACCGATCCACAGGAGTGTGCCAGTGAAATCCATCACCGAGCAGCACAGTAGCACCGACAGTCCCAGTGGCAGCAGACAGAACGGTACACTTCACTTTTGCTTATTTGCTTCGTATTTAAACAGTATTTCTTTTCATAATTCAGATGTGATGTAATTCGGCCCACTGAAAGCAGCGCTGAATTGGATTATGTCATGGGAGGAATAGAGGACCAGCGCTGCTTTAGTCTCAACGGAAACTTCGTCTTTCTTTGCCAAACTCTCAAAACTCTGTAAAGTTGTGACTATCTTTTGAAACCTTTCTTTCATGACACTGTGTGTTGGGTTGTGTCGATGTGTGTATGCATGTATCAGGAGATACCTTTTCTGTTGCCTGCAGAGACCCTTTTAAAATTGTTTTGCTTGTGACAGCCACTATAAAGGCATGGGAGTTTGAGGATTGAATATGAAGCCTAGTGCCATGGATTTTGGTATTTCAGTATGTTGGTTGTGTTTAATATGGATGTAACTTGATGTTTGTGGATGCTGACATAGTGCAGCTGGTTTTCTCAGCAAACAGCACAGTGATTTGATAGTTACGGCCCTGATGATTAGAATATAGACCCAGGAACATCTATGTCTTTGTAGAGTTGCTTCTTTAAGAGACTACCCGAATAGCCAGTGTTAGCCTTAAATACCTGCATAGGTATTAAAAATGTGCTAAAATGCTTAAATCGATTGTGAATTTTTTTTCAATTCCTTTTACTCCATTTTTTCTGGAACCTGCCTCAGATTTCATGTGGCAAAAGTGAGTGTGTTACCCTGGATGGGCTTCCAGTTCAACACAGGGCAAAGAGTTGAGACAGCGTTTGTTACATTGATTTTTATTTCTTTGCAGTCAGTTTGAACCCGAGATATTTTATGTTTTTTGTCTGGTCAACTTCATTTCGTTTATTAATAAATAAAATAAAGGTAACGCTTTCCAAAGAAAGTTGGGACGGAGCAGTTTAGAGCTAGTAATACTTATAACAAAACCAAAACAAAAAAGAAGTAATGATTAGTATTAAGATGTGATATAAAAGCAGCATTCAGGAAATTGCTTTTATGAGCAAATATGGTCTTATTTGCATAATATTATTAAACAGTTCCAGGGATTACAAATTGGCAAATCTTAAGCAGCACAGTGCACATTCACAAATGCCACTTAAAACCTTCCTGTGCACAAATGAAGCCTCATGTTAGCTATGTCCGGAAACAGCATCTACGTCTCTGGGCTTGGAGGCACCTAGGTGTGAGCCATAAAGAGGAGGACACATTGTGATCCGGTGAATCAGTATTCCAGATCTTAAAAAAGAATTAAAACTGGATGCAGTGTGTTCCAGATAAAAAAAGGACCATCCAGACTGGTATTGGTAGTCAAAAAGTAAAAACAAACTCTGGGTCTGTGATGGTATGGGGTTGTGTCAGTGCCCTTGGCAAAGGTCATTCACATTTCGTTGATGGCAGCATTAATGCAGAATAGTGGATTGAGTTTTTCAACAAGAATGGGACAAGATCTCACCTAAATCACATAATAAAACTATATGCATTATCTGTCGTCTCAATTGTTTTTGAGCACACATTTGGGCCAGACCGCTGCGTCACTGTAAAATTATGATTGAATGTTGCCACGGTGTTCCAGAGGATGCTGTAAATAATCCAACATACAAGAAATGAAAGGGAGAAGCGAAAGTGTTGCGTTTAGTTGAAAGGTCAACTGCAGATAATGATAAATGCCAATAGTAATCTGAAATGACTCCCGTGCCACTGGGCTAAGTGATCTGATACAGTGTCTGTCGTAGATAACGTACTGCACTCTGGATCAGACCCCTTCTGATCTAGCCTTATCTTTTGGTGCGGTTCTGTCTATAAGTTGTGCGTGCTTGTGTGTGTCCTTCCAGAGAGTGCTGTTTGGAATTTCGGCTGCCCTTTTTTATCACCGTTTTTGTACTCTGCTCATTTGTCATCCTGACAACCAGTTGCCCAGGCTTTAGCCATTTTAGTTGAATGATTGTTTTAAAGGAAAGTGTAGGACCACCCATGTTTTTTTTTTGTCTTGCCTTTTCTAGTCTCCCCTCGTTTCCTTCTGGCTTTATTTGTGATCACAAATGAACGCATGTTACTTTTGCGTCTCTACTTCTTACTGTTACGAACAAGTGTTGGGTTATTGAATAAAACTTTGTTATTGTGATGACTATTCGTAATTTGACTGTACATTTCAGCACCTCTTAAAAGGACAATGACCCCCATAACTCCTTATGGAGAGGTGTACCTCAACAATGCAACAGAGAAACGAGTAAGTAACGAGTAACAGACCGAAAAAATATAAATATATATATATGTGTGTGTGTGTGTGTGTGTGTGTGTGTGTGTGTGTGTGTGTGTGTGTGTGTGTGTGTGTG
>JAUZST010032708.1:0-28728 GCA_034779995.1 Parotocinclus haroldoi | reverse complement strand
TATATTCCAGTATTAGTAAGAGCATCCAGTGTTTTAATGCAGTCACTTTCCTGGGTTAAGTAGGTGGTGGCACTAGAACCTTTACTACATAAACAACTTCAACCCTTTTGTTCTGGAATCGGTGTTAGAGCCTTGATGTCCATTGTCCGAGGGAACTGCGGTAGCCTAGCTGTTAAGGTACTCTAGACCTGATAGTCCAGGGTTTAAATCCCACCTCTGCCAAGCTGCTATCCATTGCTTGAATTGTAAGACTGTAATGGCGTCTGCTAAATGCCGTAAATGTACAATTTGGCTAGATCCATTAACACCACATTTGATTTGAAATACATGTACTGTAGTAAAAGTGATTTTAAATAGTAGAAGACACAAGAGGGAGAAAGGAATTCATGGTGGATGCTAACCTGAATGCTTGTTTAAAGAAGAATAATGTTTCTTAAATAATTGTACAAAAAGTTAATAACTGTGTTAAAAAGTTTCAAACCGTCTAGCTGCTTTATTTTTAGAAACGTTCAGTCCAGATGCTTGAGGTTTTCTTATTCAATACGATTTGTGCGACTTGTCTTTGACATTCAGCGGCTCCATCTGGAAGAAAGATATGAATTCACAGAGAAGCATAATCTGGAAAGCACATAATTTTTTTTGACATTCTGTGCTCCTGTCAGTGTCAACGCCATGAGTGCCACTGCCCAAATGTCCAATAGCTAGAGCAAATATGGCCAAGAACAGATATCCTTGTCATGTTCCTCAACCATGGGGAAATAACTGGATAGGTTATTGTCGGTGTGTGAGGAATATAACAGCATTACCCATGATATCAAAATGTCTGATATACAGGTTGATACACTATATAGACATAAGTATTGGGACACACCTCAGTCATTTAATTCAGGCATTTAGTCTCATCTCCACGGGTTAAGAGCAGAAGCGTTAGGGGCCACAGTAATACAGCCATGAATTGGCTGACCATGTAAAAGTTACACCACTCACACACACTACCACACTACAGACTCAGGGCCAGAGAAAACTCTAAAACACCATTCGGACAAATCAAATAGCACAAACACTAAAATGTAATTATTTATGTCACTAGGAAAATGAAAGTAAATCCCACAGTAAAATGAAATGTTATCTGGTCCTAAATAGACAGTACCCCACGGCAGAGTATCTGACCACAGTGACTGATCCTAAACTGAGACACGCCCTGACAAAATACAGACTGAATGTACACCACCTGGCCATAGAAACGGGGCGACACAGACAGTCCTGGCTGCCCCAAAAAGAAGAGAGAGTGTCAGCAGTGTACACTTCATAAAACTGACAGAACTGAACTTCCTCACCGAATGTACCAAATATACACAAATCAGATCACAATACTTCACCAGAAAATTGAAATTGAAAATTAAGTCCTGAGATGCATTCCCAGGACCATGGAAGCTGTAATAAATACCCATATTTTAGTTTGAGGATATGGTATGGAATGTCATAAAAGCACCTATTGGTGTTCCTATACTTTTTAGTTATACAGACTGTAACAACTGATAGAAAGCTAAATTTCTCCCACAAGATCCCATTCCATACTTCAATAAAAAGGAACATTGACATTGTTACTTGGGTGGTAATGAACCATTCAACACACAACAGAAAATTATCATTACTATTACAAATATATTGTGTTGTACTGGTATGGGTGGAGGGTTGCATTTTTTTTAAACAGTGTACATTTACTTTCCACATTATTAGACAAACTTATTGTGTTGGGTAACCTTGTAGGTGTTCTGATGGATACTGTATGTAATATTATTCTTTGCATTTGCGTTGGTCATCCTCTAGTCCTCCTGTATAAGTTTCTAATAACATGATGTTGCTTATAAGGTATTGATTTGGTAACAGCATGACTAAGCAGGCGTAAAGGTTTAACTCTTGAATTATGCAGCATAAGGAGGTTATTAAAGAGCTAACAGTAATATTTTTTTAATCCTAGGTGTAATTCTGTACAACCTGTGTGCCTTATTTTATTTAATACATTGCTCACAAAAATTGGGGGATATTTCACAATGGTTTTTGAAGCGGCATATAAGAAATTTTAGGAGAAACATCCATGATAATGATAAAGTTAATACACAAAAGACACAAAGAAAATTCAAGTATCTAATAAAATAAAATAAAAAACCCAAATCTAATAAAAGAACATTTCCATCTTCAAGCTCTTAGCGAAAAGCCAATCACCTTTTTTTGTTAGTGAGTTAATCTAAAAATCTTCAGTGTTATTTAAATAGGAACTGCTATTAGACTATTTATCAGATACCAAAGACCAAGAACAATTGATGAGACAAATTGAATCCAGTTGCTATTGGGCGCTACTAAAACTAAAGACTCTGTATATCAGTAGTGTCAATTTCTAGCTACAGGATGATGCTGGCTGTATATTTTGTAAATCCTGTCTGTCTGATATATGTACCTCCATATCACAGCCTTACTTCTAAAAAAGTTCCACTGCTCAAATAGTATGTGGTCAGTGGCACTCATTGTAAATCCATCACAAAAAGTATGACACCTTTACAGATATGCAATATGTACCATATTTTTACATATGATACATCTTTAGAACTTAATCACAATAATCTAGACTAAAATAAGAATTCATAAGCAAAAACAATTTTCACCTTTAATTAAAGCAATGGTGGCCAAGTCCTCAGTCGCCTCTGCCTTTGGTTCCCTGGTGCCAAGTTTCTTGCTCTCTGATGCAGGTCAAGTTTCTCTTTGTGTCTTGTGTCTGCCTCCTCCTAACGCACGCACGCACGCACGCGGACACGCGGACACATGCGCACACAATTCTCCAAAGCATAATGCTTTCTGAAACTCTGCAAACCAAGTCACTAGATTCAGAGTAGCCTAGGTGGAACAAATTCAAAACTAAAAGCCCAATCTACATTTTGAAAATAGGATTCCCAGGTTTCCTAGATGTGAGATAAAGACATAATCACTACTAAGACTATAGAAGCCACTGTCTGGCAAACCTCAGGCAATAAGGTTTGTCTACAACTGTAATGACTGCATATTTTATTTCATTAGGAAGTGCATGAAGTGCATTAAACCTGACTGTGATGTTGCTGTGTAGAAACTGGACAGGCCCTGAACTGTCTTCACCAGTCTCTGTACAGAAGCATTTTTTCCATGCTTATTTTTTCACTGTAGCCCTGGCCAAAGGATTGTACTGGAAAAAGTATCTTCCAGTTCAAAAGGTATCCCTGTACCAGCATAGAAACTAACAAGCAAACGTCTAGTACAAATAACAGTAAAAAAAGCAATGTGTGAAATCTATTAAGTAAAACCAAGTGAATGCACATTTTAATGGTCTATAACACCTAAACCACCTTCAGCTGTGTAGGACATGGGTAAACTGTACCAGTTCTCTTTATACATAATACACTACATGAATAGGACAACAATATATGTATGTATTTATAAAATCAAGCAAATAGTCACAAGAGTAACAAACACTCAAGCACTGGCAACGCTGACGACTCCGACTTTCATTGTGGCACCATCATAGGGCGCCACCTATCCAACATGTAATAGGTGCCACAGTTTGTCAAACTTTTGTCCTGTAAGAGTTTCTTTTATCAAGCACAAGTACCATAGATTGGTAATACTAATACTTACTAACAGGAAGCAAATCTGCTCATCAGAACACATGTAGTACAAACATCCCTACATTAACAGGTACTAAACTGTCTCTGGAAACCCTCAGAATGAGAAACTGTTCCTTGTGAGCTTCATGGACTGGGTTTATAATGGTAAAGCAGCTCCACAAAAAGCTGTGTGAGAGCTGGAGTAATACAAAGCATCATTGCTACCTGATTCTGGAGTGAAAATACTCTCAGCACACGATCCACACCGTCATCTAGTAGTATAATGGACAAATTCAGTTTTCCAGATGGCGGATGGCCACCTTTCATTTTGCCACCTGTAAACTCTAGTGGAAGAATAAAGGTCTAGGGTTATTTTTTGGTAGTTTGGGCTGGGCCTCTTCGTTTTGGTGCTGGGACACCTTAAAGTGAGAGTTTATTACTATCATTTGCACAGTAAGGAAAAAGGTTTCGGTAAAATGAAGAAGGCCAATAGAAAAGAAAATAATAATGAAGAAATAATGAACTAAATAATATAAAATATTTTGAAAGAGATAAGATCTCTCTCTAGAGATATGCATGCATATTAAATTTATGGAAATAATTTGAAAGTATGCTGCTCAGTGGCAGCACCTGGTGGCAACACTACAATCAATGCTTCTTTAAGATCCTCAAATGAAGCATGATATGCACCATTACGTCAACCACAAGAAGTTCGCTGCATGCTGTAGTGAAACGTGACATGGTAAAAGTAAATCAGAAGAGTCATGTCATTTTTAGGAAGGTTTGGCTTAATCCAGACAAGACAAGAAATCCAGCAAACCCTTAAATCTGAGGTGTGTTATGGTGGACTACAACCAAGATTAAAGTCTCTTGATTATATGTGTATCCCAGTTATAATTCATCCTGAACCACTTGATTAAATAAACATCATAGAACTTAGGTCTATATACAGAAACCAGATAATGACCTTTCCCATTTTACATACTGGATACTTGGCTCTGGCATTCAATATCAAAACCGTTCTATGGGACAATGTACACTTGGGTGAAGGGATTTGACTGTATGTTTCAATTAACACTATAGAGTCCTAAACACTATTTATAGAGGGAGAAAAAAAAAAGCCAAGGTATTCTTGGGCATTCCAAGAACAGTGTTGGCTTAGTGGCTCAGTGTTGGTTAGGGTACTGCACTGTTGATCAAATTTCCAAATCCATTTACTCAGACAACAAATGATTGTATATGTTTTTTTATAATTTGTATTACAGTTATTTATTATAGTATACTATTGAAGTTGTCTATAATATTTTACTACACAATTATTACTATATTACATAGTATATTACTATACATTAAACAATAAGATCATATTAGTTGTTTTATATTCTATAATTTTATATTCTCCATTTATTACAATCACCATACTATTGAATTCTCTTTCATTGATTATAGTTATTTTTTCTTTCTGTTTATTTAAACTATTACTATAAATGTATTATGCATGGAATTTAGTTTTAGTTTAATTCTTACATGTCATCTAGGCTGCGCAATGAGATTATCACCTTAGATTTTGCATTTCCTTTCCACTGTTGACCTAGCTTTGGTCAGTTGTGGCTGTGGGAATAGCATAGAGTTATAAAGCTACTTTAAGACAGTGTTCAGAGGTTTAAAAAAAAAAAACGACTCGGACAGCTATTGACCTAACACGCATCTTGTAGAACAGATAGGCCAGATACCAAACTGGGTATGTCAGTAGCTGTAACCCGAAAGCACCAACCACAAAAAAAAAAAAAAAAAACAAGCTTTGTGTACCACAAATGGGTGTCAACTTATCGTGAACATTTTTAAATTTCATCTCACCTAATTTAAAATTGGCAATAACTTTGCATGATGATGCCATTTTTATTTATTTTTTATTACGGACCCAAATAGTATAAATATATAATAAAAATAAGCTCAGCTATATCATTTGTCTTTAGTGAAAAAAAGACATTTTGCAGCAAACGTAGGAATGGTCATACTGCTCGACTTGTTCTGTAACCCCCTGAATCCACTCTATTAATTCTAAAAACATTCACTTTATATCAAAACTGCTTTTTCTTTGTCTCACAATGCAAATCTGTCAGTGTTTAGAAATACAACCCCAAATCAGAAAAAGTTATTTGACATTGTTTTCAATACAGACAGTGTGAATCAGATATTCAGGTTGTCTGATCAACTTCCGTACATTTGTTAATATTCATCCATTCTTGGATTTCAGGCCTGCAACAAATTTTTAAAAACCAAGTTGGGACATTTACACATTTACCATTTTGTAATGTTAATATTCTTTTCATCACACTTAAATGTCCATTGGAATGGAGGATACCAAGTGATTTAATATTTCAGGTGTTACTTTGTCTCAATTCTTCCTGCAAATAAGTCTTAAGATGTATAACAGTATCTCAACGAACTTTTCTGCATTAATGTCATCACAGAAATGTAAATGACCTTTGCCAAGGGCACCGGCACAACCCCATACCAGACTGGGCTTTTGGACTTGTTGCTGACAACAGCCTGGATGGTCCTTGGTCTGCAGCACACAGCACCCATTTTTCCTGAAAAAAATAAAAAAAAACTTGGAATACTGATCACAGAATAAGTTTGCCAGAAGTTAATGTATTGTTAATGAATCTCTGTATTCTAATGCTTGGTAAATGTTCCATAAATTAATCCCTTATGTATATGTGGTTATATCATAACATTTTTATTGAGCATTTGTTGACAAATTGGATAGCCCCCAGCCATCTTTGTTCATCAAAAGTATGCTGCTTTTGTTAAAAATCATGGTTATAACCACTTATGATTATTGTGATACCCTGTTTGAAATAGCATCATTATTTACTTTTGTTAGATTATTACTAGTTCTAAACTGTCCCGGAATGCAGGAATGGATGTTTATTAACAAATGAAATTACACTGACCAGACAAAATCAAATCAAATATTTCAGTGTCATATTGTCTACAATGAAATAGGTCAAAGCGAAAAAAAAAAAAAAAAAAAAAAAAAAAAAAAAAAAAAACTGTCCCCCCCCCCCCCAAAAAAAATCAAATAAAAGTTACCTTGACATACAATTGCATACACACCCTGATAGAGGTCTTATCACTTACCCCTTACGATATACAGATGCTTTGCCTGTGTGCCAAGTTCAAGCTTTTATTCCCTGATGGCAGTTTGTCTTCCACTTGCATTTATCATTGTTCTCTGCCGCAATCTTTTAAATTGGAAATTAATATTTTCCCTTTCTGAAAATCAAAAGAAACTGAAAATACTAATTTCCATTAGATGGTTTGTAAAATAGTGGGAAACGTTCCATCTTAAAAATTGTCACTTTATTACATGAAAATATACAGTTTAGGAAAAAAAGGTGCAATCAGTTATGCGTTTGCACAACTAATTATTACAGACGACATAAACTGCATAAATCCAGTAGGCTAAAACGATTAAGAAAGGAAATAAAATAAATAAATAGTAAGTACAGGATTCATAGTGACAATGACACACTCCAAAACAAGTACATATTTGTCTTGGGTCACAGTGTTCATTGAGCAATTGTGTACGAGGAAATGGCGGTAAAGTGCATCGGTACAAACTATATCATTCTCCTATGGAAGCAGGTCGTCCTTTCTCACCAAATCGTTGAAAAAAGCTCTTAAGTGCAGATGGCTCTTGTCTTTTGGCCTCTCGTCTATTGCGTCGTGGGAAGAGTGCACCGAAACGAAAGCTAGGCACAAAATTGGGGGTTTCACCCACAGAGGCGGACCTTAGCATATTTCCTTGTACTGCTGGATCTCTTAATGGTGAATCCCTCATACCTGCATCAGTGAGCACTGGGGTAGACTGACTGTGTTCATAAGACTTGCATGCATGTGGCAAAAGAGGACCCTTGGCACGCACAGGTGTATCAGGCAGTGCCCACACTCCATCATCTGGCTCTTCATTCTTGATGGCATTAAATGAGTACCTATTGTGTTGTGTGTGGGCAGGTGATATTTGGGGGCTAAGGACAGTCCAAGGTGATCCAAACCCATTCAGAAATGCCAAATCCACCTGTTGCCCATGTTTAGAACATGGAGAGTCATAGAGGGCTTTTAGGCCAACGTCGTTCGGAACAGAACAATTACCATGGCAGGGTTCCTGCAAGTCCTGCTGCACAGAGTTCATCTGTTTTTGTTCCTGCTTTAGTTCTTGGGCAGCATTCTCCTCACCATCTTCCTCACACAAGTGATGATCTTGTTGGTTTATGATGCTCCTGCGGCGGCTTGACTTCGGAGTCCTGATATCTTCTATGCAAGGTGCTCTTTTCGGTCCAGCTGGTGACTGATACGCATTCAAAGCAGAAAGGACATTCTTATTGTTGTGATCTTCACCATGTGAAACACTAGATTCCTTACTCTCAGTGGTTTCAGGACTACTCACAATAAGCAGGCAAATTTCGTTCTGCTCTGGAACTCCTTCGCTGTCTGAAATCTCATTCGGTTCTGTATTTTTAGGACTAGCTATGGTGACCTGGCAGGTCTCCGTGTGCTCTGGACATTCTTCAATATTCGTAATGTCCTTTTGTTTAATCCAGGCTGATGTATTCAGGTTTACCTGGCAGTTCTGGTCCTGGTATTCTTCATTGTATGAACTAATGTCTGGTTTGTACACATTAACAGAGCCATCAAGAGTTGTGAGGTCACTCTGGAGCAGCAGATTGCTCTTGTCCAGCATTTCGGTTACATGTCCTTTGTTGGATGAGAGTTGTCTTCTGCGTTGAGGTTGCACCGTAATGAAGCTAGTGAGGACAGACTCGAGGGCATCCATCCGTAAATCCCTGGTGGAGCAGGTATTGACAGAACGACGCTTTGCTGCATGGCTCAGTGCCTCCCTTTCCCTCTGCTGCCTCCGTCGTCTCTCCACCGCCTCACGTTCTTTGTTCTCCTGCTCAAAAAAAAAAAAAAAAAGTTTATACAAAATGACCCATGTTCTAATTAGAAATGTGTAATTACGGAATTCTCATTTCTAAAATTTCACAAATATAGCTCACGGTGCTGGTCAACATAATTATAGCCCTACTGAAAATGTAAACAATACACACTGTGCCTTAACACATGTTAAGAAGACCAATAACATGGCTTGTAGTACCTTAATGAGTCATGCCAGACTCAATAAGGTGCTTGAAATATTCCCGAGGGTTTTTATTCCTTACTGACAAGACAGTAGCACAGACATCTCCAGTTCCACCACATCGCAAAGGTGCTCTACTTCTGGTAACTGTAGAGGGCATTTAGTACACCAAACTCCTTTTCCTGGTCTTCTATTGTCCAGTTGTAGCCTCTTCTAACAGGAGTGGTTCCTAGTGTGGATGTCTGCCTCAAGATTCAGTATGCTGTGCATTCAGAGATGCTCTTCTACATACCTCTGGGGTTTGAGCCACTGTCGTCTATCAGCTCAAACCATCCTAGCCTCAAAAAGGCATCTACTGATTAAAAAAAATCCATGCAAATCAGTAGTGTCTAAAATTAGAAAACCATCTAACATGTTCAAATCTAAACCTGCCAGGTTCAAAATCATTTATGACTTTTCTTCCCCATTATAATTCTCAGCTTGAACTTCAGCAGGTCGTCTTCCTCAGGGCTACATACCTAAATGCAGTTTCTACCATGTGATTGGCTGATTAGATATTTAAATTAACTAGCAGTTGGAAAGTTATACCTGTGCATGCATAAGCATATCAATTAGCGCTACCACCGATTTGATTACTTTCACATGCTTTTGCCACTCACAGTATATAACATTGACTCATTTTTCTCAATAATTAATTGCCAAGTTTAATACTTTGTCTCATTTGTTTAGAAAATGTTCTCATTGTCTACATGACTACATTTACGACTTTTAAAATGAGGTTTTAGTTCATATTCATGCGGAGATGTAAAGGGTTCACAAACTTAAGGACCACTGTAGAAGTATTTAGTGAATTGGGCCCTTGCATGTGATGCATTGTGCTTGCTACCACAGAAGAAATGTAAATTTCTTTATTTGTAAGAATCCTTACATATGGTGTGTGACCATGTTCTTATGATTCACAACATGCAAGAGAGCCTTTTTTTTCTATTTAAATGCTTCAAACGGGTATACGAATTTCGTACAAGACTCAAACAATTGCATATCAATGCCTAGAGTTTGATATGATTATACGACAGTTTGAGTTCCAAAGTGTTCTCATCAAGCTAATGTTTGTGATATCAGCATGGCTTTTATTCATTCATTCATTCACTTTCTTATCCACTTGATTTGGATAGGGTCACAGGATAGTCAGTGCCTAACTGATGGCATTGGGTGCAGGGCACAAATCCATTTTAGGACACATAATCATTCAGACACACCCTCACAGAACAAGGACACCTATTAACCTAACATGCATGTCTTTGGTCTGTTGGAGGAAACCAGAGTACCTAGAGTAAACTCATGGGGAGGACACGCAGACTACGCACAGAACGAGATGCAGGCCACTGGACCTGGGAATTGAACCTTGGACCTTCTTGTTGTGTGGCGACAGTGCTCCCCACTGAGCAGCACCATTTTTTTATGCCAAAGCAGTAATACTTTGTTAATGTGTTGCTAAGTAAGGACAAGATTTATATATAACAAATATAATAATGCAATAACCTTAGTAAATAACCAAATTCTGTTCCATTGTTTAAATCATAATTATACTATGTAGCATTACATACAATATGTACTGTTGATAAAAATAAGGGGGTAGTTAAAAATGAAATATGGATGGATGGATGACGTTTAATCCCAGGTAGAAATGATCACAGCAACACAGTGAAAACAGGACATAAGTTTATTTAATAATTTCTACTCTATAAACTATATATATATATTTAAAAATAAATGTTACTTGATATGGTTATATAAACTTGCAACTAGCAAATTGTGTTGAGACAGGGTAGGAAATTGTTACCATTGCATAGCACCTCTTGCTGGACCTGCTTTTTGGCTCAAGGTATTGTCAGTATTGAATTATGATTCTTCCATATTTCATAGCACTTAACTTCAGTCTGTACTGGCAACCAAATCATAGTAGTGATGTTATTCATCACAGCTCATTCTCTCATATTCTATGGCTTAATGCAACTCACCTGTACAGCTTTCTCAAACTTTTCACAGAAACAATGGAAGATGGAGCAGCATTCCTCCAACTTAAAGGTAGCAGGATCTTCACAGAAATACTCAGCCACTGAGTGACTGATGGAGTCCAACTCCGTAAGACAGGCCTGCATTTCTGCTAGACAATTCTTGGCCATCTATGCAAAGCACAAAATCTCTCATTGTAAATTAACCGCAACCTTTCCTTAAGAGAACTAAAAGCTGACAGAGGACTCACCTGCAGAAATTCCTCCATTTGATCTTGCAAATCAGGCTGTGTACTGGAATAATGATGCGCTTGTGTAATTTTTGCCATTTCCTTTTCAAAATCGGTCTCGACTTCCTGTTTTTGGATTCTGACCAAAATGTGGAGAAGGATTGGCATGTCAGCTTATGAATTACTCAAGCTATAAATTTCTCAAACTAATCATGAGTCATAGTTACCTTGATGCTGCTCTGATGTGCTGAAGCTGTTCTGGAAAGTTCAGCAATACACTATCAATCTGCTGAGCTTGCTGTGGGTGAAAACAGCAGTACAAGATAAGAGGTAAAGATTCAAATCTACCAAAGTATATTAGAATTCAAAGTAAGTTCATTAACCATAGTCACGTAGTGCATAAGGTTCATGCCAGGCTTGTTAGCTTTGGTGTCCACCAATCTCAGCAAAGAAGTCATCCTGAAACCTAGAGCTCGACCAGCGTAGCCATCCTAAACAAACATCGATACATAACAGCTTCAAATGAAGATACAACATGCAGAAGCCTAAAAAAAAGAAATTAATCTTGGGTTTAAAAAATTTAAAAAAAAAAAAAAAAAGACTTACAGCATTCATGTAGTTTCCAGCTTTCAGCACCAGCCGGATGATAGAATGAAGATCATCACATGCCAGCAACTCTGTGTTGAAGTTTACAAACAGCCTGAATTAGCCCAGTTGCTGTGATCTGGGTAGTTTGGGATTTTTCTCTACCTTAACTATATTAACTAGCATAAAGACTCATGACTTTGTCCAAATAATTCCAACAAACAAAAAATTACCAAAACACAAAATTAAACTGATGAATTAATCAGCATGTTGTACAAATTTGTGGAATCTGTGTTGTTCTGCTCAGATTTGGCTGGTCACCGAAAATAAAAGGAAATAAACATGTTATAATAATTATCAGGTTAATAATTATCAGGTAGAAAATGGGTTCCACACACTTACACACACTTTGGTCCACTAAGGTAGGCTGTGGTGTTTAAACAATGCTCAGCTTGTACTGTTGTATTTTTTTTGCTAACCACGTCCATCATTTTATGACCATGTCAATATGGACAAACATCTCAGAGGAACATTTCCAGTACCTTGCTGAATCTATACCACATAAATTAAGGGAGTTCTGAAGGAAAAAGTGGGTCCAATTAATTCCAAATAAGGGTATTACAAGCAACGTAATTAGTAAAGGTTCTTCAATTCCAGTTCTGATGAAGTTAGGATGTTGTGTAAAACGCGTAGATTAAAACAGAACATGATGTGCAAATCCTCCCAGAAAAGCTCGGTCATTCACAAGCAAGGACTGGGTGAAGTTTACCACCTGGTGAACAACTGCATGAGCAAAAAAGTCCAACAGTTTAAGAACAACGTTTCTTATTGTGCAATTGCAAGGAATTAAGGGATTTCATCATTTACAGTCCATAATGTCAACAAAAGATTCTGACAATATGGAGAACTCTCCGCAAGTAAGTGGCAAGTCCGGAAAGCATCATTGCATGTCCATAACCTTCGATCCCTCAGACAGCAGTGCATTAAAAACCGACCTAATTCTGTAATGGATATTAACACATGGGCTCAGGAACTTCAGAAAATCATCATCAGTGAACACAGTTTAGTCGCTCAATCTACAAGTGCAAGCAAAAGCTATACATCAACAACACCCAGAAACACCGCCGGCTAAAATGGGCCCGAGCTCATCCGAGATGGACTGACACAAAGTAAGATGATGCCAAGCCACATTCTGCACGTGTTACAATATCGTGACATTGTTGTAAAAGAGTGCAGGTACTGGACTGTACTGCCTGCAGTCTGGACCGGTGTCTCATTGAAAATGTGTGGCTCATTATTAAGTGCAAAATACGACGACAGAGACCCCATACTGTTGTGCAACAGCTGCACAGTTGAAGTTGTGCATCAATCAAGAATTGGAAAATAATTCCACATACAAAGCTTCAACAATTAGTCCTCTGCTTATTGAGTGTTGTTAAAAGGAAAGATGATGTAACAGAGTGGTAAACATGCCCCTTTCCCAACTCTTTTGGAACGTGCCACAGCCATCAAATTCAAAATGAGTGAACAATAACGTTTGAACATCAAATATTTTGTCGTTGTAGTGCAGTCAATTAAATAATGGTTAAAAAGGATATGCAAGTAATCGTATTTTGTTTTATTTATGTTTTACTCAATGTCCCAACTTCATTGGAATTGGGTTTGTACATTTATTAATATATTGTTTTGAGAGTGCAACAGCTGGTCTGTATTTCAGAACATTTGAGACAAATAATTTTAAACTGAGAATACCAAAGAGAAGAGTTACATTCTAAACAATAATAATAAACAAATCAAAAGTAAATGGTACCGTTAGCAGCTGCAGTCATGATGGAAACTGAGTTTTTCATTTCCTCAATGAATGGGATGAACTCCTCCCTGAGGAGCAGGCACTTCAGTCTTTCTTTATATCTAAAAACACAGTGCAGCAGCATGTTAAACCACTCCAGAGGTCTGAGATACGGACTTGTTTTCACAAAAACAAACATTTCAAGGCTGTATTGTGTCCATAGCAAAATTAAGAACTAAAACACTCACCCAGGGACTTTAACCAGCATCAAGAAAAAACGATCACCTTCTGGCAGTTGAGATTCATCACCCTTAAATGACAACAGCTGCCTCAACTGTATAGTACACAAAAAGGTTTGTCCACACATGCATTAAACATAATGCTGGAGTAAGATGAAATGGAAATTCTTTATTAAAAATTTATTTTATGTTCACGAATAAAACTGACATCTCTACAAAGCCGTTCCCCAGAGCTGAAAGTGGTAGGTCCTTAGTGGACAGCCTATCTAGTGATGGAGATTTTTGGCCATTAGTGTACATGTTTTAGAGCCAAGTATGGTAGAGTGAATAGAAGTTGATTATCCAATGTAAATGTGAACCCAAAATGCACTGCTCACAAAAATTTGGGGATTTTACTTTGAACTATCACCCAATTTTTGTGCGCAGTATATTTCTTTGGACAGAATAGCAGTCCTTCAAAGCTTCAAAATCAAGTGATTTATTTTGCTATACAGCAGTATTTGCATTCATTAATATCTTCTGTGTTTTTAGGACACCTGAAGGACTGTAATTTTATTTCTGCTGTTTAGTTCATTTAAAACCATGCAGCCTATATATATGACTCAAAAATGCAGTTAATTATATTTTTGCAACATGACCTGTCTTTGGCTAAATTTTCCTAGACAATCCAAATTTACTTAAAGGTTTTCTTAAAAATCTAAAATGTGTCCGACATGCCTTTCAATCTTAAAATCACAAAATGAACACTTTCCGTTCTGTTCAAGCTTAATGTGAGAACAGGGCTCAGTCAAGGCTATAGATCAAAGCTTACCTCACTGTCATCAGGTAGCAACTTGCTCAGCTCCCCTAGCCTGCCAGCAGCAAATTTCAGGTTTCCCTGTCTGATATCCTCTACAATGTCCTTCATGGGCCTGTGGGGGGAGCCAAGCACAAACAAAATAATTACACATCCGTAGTCAATCTGGCATCAATTAGGGCATTTGGAGTCTCAACATTTCAACTCATTTCTACAACAAGTACAAGTTTAACAAAATAATAACACATTTAAAAGCAATTAAAACATAAACGTCTCTGTGACCTAGTTTTGATTTCAACATATACCTGCAAACATAGTAATCAAAACTATGAGCACATTTCTCAAGTCAGTTCACAAATCTGAGTAGACTGCTGCAGTAGGTTCTACAAACCATTTGTCAAGTTATGAAAGTTCACTCCAGTGATCTGACTGACAACTGTAAGCACATGGTTCAGATAAATGACATAAGCTTAAAGCACAAAGAAGTCGGATAATGCACTTAATACCAGGCTCCAATCTATTTCGAAACCACACTAAGCTATATAAAACCTGCTAAAGGTGTGCCAACACCACAACCTGCTTAAAACCCAATTATCATGCATTCAACTAGAAGTAGTGGCAACCATAACTGGTCTGAAAATGTTCATATCATTCCCCGCTCTACATGTTTAAATCTGCTCAATTTCAGTCACAGCTACATCATTTAATACACAACAGAATACTTCTCTAATTTATGCATTTCACTGCCAAGAACATACAAGTCAGTCAACTATTGGTATAAGAGACATTCCTGCAATTCCTGCTCATGTCTGACTAGGTAATCGCATATCCTGGTAATGGTCATGGTGGCAATCGCTGAGTCATGGACATGTAGGTGAAAAACGTTTCCACTTGTCTTTAGAGTTACAGTCAGGAAAGCAACTGTATTTATTTATTTATTTTGCCAACCCACACCAATAAGAGATTAAAGAGCCAGGATTTAAATTATGTAATTAGAACATGATCGAGTGCAATCTCAAATAAGTGCAGTTTCAATATCAGTGTCAGGTAAGACACTGAAAATCACCTTTGCACATATCAGTTAGCTACAATGTTGTAAAGCTGCAATGTTACTGCAAGAATTAACCCTGTTATGTGCTCAAGGCTTAAAGATCAGATCAAGACAGGCTATAGTTACTCAGTACATGTGCACATGATAAAACTATTCAGTATTTCACCTCTTAAACTGCTTCAGGAGAATCCCAATATTCATACTTTTTTTCGAGTTGAGGATTGAGACCTGACAAAACAAAACAATATTGGACATGAACCATATGTTGCGCACCTCTATTACAAAAACACAAAGCATTTGTGTACATATTCATCATAAAGTCAAACCATTTGAGCTGATATTCACATGCTGGAAATGGAACGATATTTATACCAAAAGGGAAATTCTAAAAGCTGGTTTCAGCAGGTTAAAAACAATAAAGCAGGAAGTCTGGGGGAATATATATATGTATTTACTTTTGTGTAATGCCACGCATATCTTCATTGTTTCAAACACTGATAATCCTGAGGCACTTCTGCTTTGCATCAAAATTGTTCCGTAAACACTGATTGAAACACGGCAGTGAGAAAAGAAACAAAGTTTTAGGTAAAGTTCTTAAGATGCAGCTTATTCAATATTAAATTGAGAAGTTACAACTTAGTAAAATGATATACTCTAGATATCATGACATCATGATAATCTATATAGGCAAAAAAACTTAAGCTTTCCCATCTCCATTGCGATCTCATTTTACTCAGTCACTCTTAACAGGTTTATAATATGAATCATACAGGCACAGAAGTTCCTTAGACAAACACGGGCAGTAAAATCAATTGTATTGAGCTTTCAAAAGTTTCCACTTCCCCAACAATTAAGCAGCTTTCTAGCCGTGCCCTCCTAACAGAAAGTCAATTAAGAAACAGTTACAAATATTCATATAATTAAAAAAGCTTTGACTGAAAGTTGTGGAGAGCCCTCATCTTAACTCAGGCAGCTTGGAGATGAATTAGAATGGCAACTGTGATTAATCCCATAGTCAGAAGAGTAAGGACTGTTGTAAAAGCAAATAGGATACACAGAGGATACGCTCAACTCTAATACACGTTTTGTGTAATTTTGAATGTCCACACATTTTTGGCAGGTGGAGAGTTATGCATGTTAAATATAGTGTCTGTCATTTTGCAGGGATGTTTCTTTTCTTTCCAAAGGCCCTGGTAATAATTCAAAGGGTACATGGCATCAAGGACTCCATGAAGTAGCAGGATATTTTGCATCAAAATCGCAGAAATGAAATGGGTCAGTGGATCTTTCAGCAGGACCATGTCGATATAAACACATCAGTACATCACTTCCAGGAAAACTTGCGGGGTGAGTTAAAGAGTGGAATGGTCTCTGAAATTAGCTACTTTTGTTAGGTGTCTCCAACAGTAGAAATAGAGAGTTGGACATTATATAAATATTATATAATTAATTTTAGAAGTATATACCAATTGACATGGCCAAAGCTATAAAAGTCCTGCAGCCCAAACCATTGTTACTCAGTAATTAATCAGTGTCAGCTGCTTTGTTGCTAATGAAACACGTGCACTAAAAGAGCAAGAACGATACGACCCCCAAAACGGGAATGGTTTAATTGGTGGTGGCCACTAACATTTTGTACGTGCTTGTTTTTTTCTGGCTAGATTTTTCACTAGATTTGCAGTTGGCTAGGATCAGCATCACTACTACCAAACAATCAGTAACAGGCTTCATGAGTGTGTCCTAACATCCTGTAGTGGACCCTAAGATCACTGCCCAGCACTGATTGCCATTTGCCACTGAACACCAGAAGTGGTACTGCCAATGGGACCCTGTGCTTTTCAGAGATGAGTGCGGGCACCCTGGATGTTATTAGGTATCAGGATGAAATCCTTGGGACCTATTGTCAGACCCTACTCTGGTGCAGTGGATCCTGGGTTCCTCCTGGTGACAACAATGCCTGGCCTCCTGTGGCAGGGGTATGTAGGCAGTTCTTGGAGGATGAAGGAATTTATACCACTGACTGCTCAGTACACCAAGTCATGGCTTTGAGTTTGGTAAGTTTTCAGTAGTTAAAATATGGCATCCAAAAAAAACATGAAATGGCTTTTCTTATTATGAATTCAACTTCTAAATATATAATTTGAACAAGTTTATATGCAGTAGCAAACTGGCCTCAATTTCCTGAACGCATAAGGAATGCATAAAGGCTGTGGTGGCCTAGCAGTTAAGGTACTGGAAGTAAGCATAACTGTAAAAAAATACTTTGTACCATATTTGACTCAGGAGTGGCATTCTGAAGGCCCCATACACTCTTCTTGACCGTGCCATGCTTTAGTGGGCCCCGCTGACGTTCGCTGTGGCTGAACAGCTCCTCAATGCACTCCGTGTCAAGCTCGAACTCTTCCAGCTTTCTGCATGACGTCCACACATTGCGCTTCCCGATCACGCTATGCCGTGGAATTGTATCCCAGTTGAAACTGCGCATCTTGGAGCGTCGAAGGGCACTGCGAGAGAACGGCCCTTCCCCGAAGGTGGGGGGTGCTGCTGGTGGTGGAGGAGGAGGAGGGGGTGGAAGAGGAGGAGGTGGAGGAGGTGGCGGTATGAATGGCAAGGCATCTTGTAGAAATGATGGAGATGGATCAGGAAGATGTGTGGGTAGATATGATGGAGCTTTGAGAGCAATACCATCCATTGGCAATTACTCAAAGTATATAACAGGAGGCCAACTTCAGATCCAACTGTGTACAAGATGAGCAAGATCCAGGATAGCTAATTCAACAGGAAAAGGGTCAAGTTAGTAAAACATCATTTAGATGGAATGAAATGCAGTGCTTGGTCAAAAACAAAAACTAGTATTTCATTGGACTGTCCTTAAGTAGTGGCAACCATCAGCGGTCTGAAACAATAGAGTTCTACCATTCTCTGCTCCACCTGTGCCTAGCTTTGACTACTGCAGTACACAGGATTCTGCAATTTCAAATAAAACATTTATTCCTGTCCAGTTGCCCATGCAATCAGGGAAAAAAAAATAATGAATGGCCATTCAGTATATTCAGGTAGTCGGCTGAGCTCATTCTGTGCGCACACAAACAACGTTGCTGAACCTCGACCTGACCAACTGCAGCAACCGCAAATCATAGCACTGCCCCACTGGCTTTTACAGTAGGCACTAAGCATGATGGGGGGCATCACTTCAGCCACCTCCCTTCTTCTTCTGATGCTTCCATAACTCGAACAGTGGAACTGGACCAGTCAGACCACATAACCTTCTTCCATTGCTCCAGAGTTCAATCTTTATGCTCCCTAACAAACTGAAGCCGTTCTGACAGTTAACTTCACTGACAGTTGGTTTGCTTAAGGCTACTCCCAATCCCTTGAGTTCCACATTCCTGCCTTAAAGATGGTTTCCCTACTTTTCCTTCCAGTTTTGAAAACACTGCTTACAAAATTAGGGGACTTTTCATTAATAAAATATGAATATGTTCAATAACTATTGTTAGCAGTGCAGTTCGTTGGACAGCTCTTATCCCGATTTTAGTAGTTTCTCCAATCTCTTTAGATGTTTTCTCTACATGCCAATAATTTGACACTTCTGAAACAGATCGTTCCACATCTTTTCCACAACCACAGAATCGGTCTTTCGACGTGGTTGTTTAACAAATGAGAAGCTACTCACTGCATCGCTTCGGGTTAAGTAACTTGTTGCCAGCTGAAACATCACCCACACAGTATTTGGTCACCGATCAATTTGCTTAGTAAAATCCATGTGGTGACCTTTTTTGTCCAGGCAGTACGTGTTGGGATGTAGCACCATCAAGACCATGGTGCAAACATAAGAGGCAGCATAGCTTCTCTGAATGCAGACCTTCATAATGCAGCAAGCAAACACACACAATGTATCCACACTACTTTACACAAAATCAAAAGGAAGTAAAGGATTGTGAAATGCTCAACAGTTCTATGACACATACTTTCGTGACTCCTTCGGCAGTGAGTGAATTACATGGTAAAATCCCTGAGTCACCACGCAACATACTATTGTTAACTTGATTTTACACATATTGATTATTTTAACAGGAACCTCCCACATATAGGTAAACTCGATACATAGATACATAGCCTTCTTTATCAGGACTGATAGCAGCATAAAATGTCAACAGCAAAAACAAATTGTCTTAAACCCGGCTCCTTTAGGTGGAACCAAGAGCTCATCCTTCTGAAGTGTATATTCCGTTGTGTCATAGAAGCTCCTGCTAAACAGTAAACATAAAGACAAACAGTGTTCTCTGTCATGACCTCCATCGGGATGACAGTCTGTGGAAATCTGTAATGTGGGGGAAAATAATTATTCCAAAATCAAACATACAATTATTGATTTCTATATAAAGTATTTACCAATTTAGATGGTTAAAACCAATTAACGAGTGAGAAAATGTTTCCTTAATAGCCTGATGTTACAACTAAATGGTCTGGAATGTGTGCACATAACCTCCCACGGGGAAACTGGGATTTATGATGAAATACTAGCTGGGAAATTTGGCTGGCATGTATGAAAGATAGGACCAAGAGACAAACAGTTTAGAGACCAATAACAAGCTGTTGTTAAGTAAGGAATTCTAGCTTCATCACTAGTGCAGTAATGTTCTAACGCATATCAAAATACGCAGCTCCATCATAAAGTCTGAAACAATGTGTACAACAACTCTGAGAACTCTACCATTCACCACTACTAAAAAAGGTGTTAAAAAAAAAAATTAAACAAATGAGAGAAAAATATTATAGTTGTTAATCCAATACTAGATATTTGTCAGTGGCAGATTTCTCTTATTCTCCCAGTAGGGGTCAACAAACAAATATGACAGCAGTTTGTGTAAGAGCAGAGTATCTTTAAAGCAACCAAAGGTCTCTCATATTGGATAATATTAATGTTCATGTTTCCGCCATAGGGGGAATACCGAATAATAATGCTGTGCATAGCTGATTTGCAGGGAGAAACCAACTACAATCATTAATGGAACAATTAATTAATTGTAATTAAAATATAAAAGTACATTTTAAAGGAGTGAGCAAGTCCTGATGCTAATAGAAACAGAAATGTCATAGAAAGACACGGAGCAAATTCAGTTGAAGCTGAGTTGAAGCTGTTGAGTATGGAGAAGTAGGATTTTCAGACTTCGCTTACGCCCATTTGGGTTCTCTTATGTATCTACTTTTAAGATGTGTGTGAGACAATCTGATGCTTTAGATCATATTTGGACAGTAATATAGAAAACTCTAAAGGGTTCACAGTCTTTTAAAGTACAGGTACAAAATATTAACAAAAAATATCAAGTAATGCCAGACCAGCTCCATGAAAGTGAGAATGAGTGAGCAATTAAATGTAATGACGACGTCGCAAGGCTGGTGATCCATTTCCTCTCCAGTTTGTTCATAATTTATAACTTGAACCAGAAGGTCCAGGATTCAAATCCCACCTCTGCCAAGTTGCCACAGTCGGGTCCTTGAGCAAGTCCCTTAACCCACAATTGCTTGGATTGTAAGACTATGAGTTGTAAGTCGCTCTGGATAAGGACGTCTGCTAAATGCTGTAAATGTAACTTCAGTCCTTGAATTTGATTTGTGGATGCTAGTGCACTCCTACATGACTACATGACACAGTAAATATGTGAACTTAAGGAACAGTTTGATTTTTTTTTTCCAAAGAAAGTGACATACTCTGTCAGCTCACACATACAGTAATTGAAACAACAATTAAAACCCTATCGAAAACAATACATGTCATCCACCCCTACTTTCAAACACCTCTGACGGGAGTACCTGATAACATAATCATTAACACAGGCACAAAGTTGCTTTTCCTAATGAAGTAGCAAATGAGTGAATCACACCCATGATTAGCAACTCACAGCAAACAAAACCTGCAGATTAAAGAGTGAATGCATGGGTAAATATTTAAAGGTGCTGACAAGTGACCACATACCAACATACCAGCTGATATTTTATCACTTGGTGTTAGACCACCTGCACGCACAGCTCTACAGAATAGGTTTTGCTATTTACCACATATGATAGTCTAACATTTAGCCACTGATCGTATTAAGGACACACCAATTACACAACAGTACCATTTCCTCTTAAACTGTTTGGGCTGAGGACCCCTGTTAGAACAGCAGTGCTACTAGCCTGATAGTGTGTACAGAGCAGGTAAATGTGAATCAGATATACTATGGTGGTTTTCTTTCTGCTGCTCTTGTATCAGAACTACACACCAAAGTCAGTGTCACTGTTCTGCTTAAAATGCTTTGCAGCTCAAATTTTTGGTTATTGTGCATCTTCCATTGATGCACTTTGTGTGAGAGGTCTGACAAAATGTGTACAATAACTGTGATGGCACCATTTTCTACTAAAAAAGGCGTAACTGTAGATAAAACACTAATTAGCTTCGTTGTGACAACAATCAGATTCGTGTAGCACAATCAGAAGTCAATATTACTTATTTTTAAATTATAAAATTATTACTGCTCCTTAATTAATTCTGACAGCAACAAAAGTATTCACGGTATGTGAAAACAAAACAGGAACAGTGATCAAGCTCATCATTGTTCCATAATCCATAGGCTCAACATTAAATGAGGAAGCAAAATTAGACCAAAGCAAGGTAACACCTGTACCAGCTTAAAAAGGTATGTGTAATTTACAGCTTCAACCTAGACTAATAATATGTAGACTCATCTAGCAATGAGGTTTTGACCCTAACCCTGGGATTTGTCTGTGTAAAGTGTGCATGTTCTCGCCATGTCTGGAATGTGCAAGGAACCCGGAGAAAACCAACGCAAAGACGTCATATGAAAGACTGGTTCCCTGTCTAGGGTTCCTGCCTTGGACCTGACTAGGAATACAAAACAAAGAATGAACAAATCTAGCAATGATCAAATATATTTCTCTCTGGGGCTCTGGTCCCTATGACCAAATGAGCACAGGGCACTGACATGTGTTCCTTTAATGGAATACCACCACCAGGCCTAGGAAGTATGAATTGTGTCAACAAGTGAAGCTCTACCATGCTGCAGGATCCCACTGTGACTTTAACCAGGGTCCTGAGTAGTGGGACACTATATTAGCACATGTTATTATCTTAAATCACAATATATATGGGACTGCGGTAGCCTAGTGGTTAAGGTACTGATGTTCCGGGGTTCAAATCCCACCTCTGCCAAGCTGGCACAGCTGGGCCCTTAAGCAAGGTCCTTATCCCATGATTGCTTGAGTTGTAAATCACTCTGGATAAGGACGTCTTCTAAATGTCATAAATGTAAATGTAAATCAACTTGACTTTAATTTTTTTTTTAAATGTCTGGGTAGTCCAATCAGCAGATAGCATAAACACTCCTACTCTAAACAGTCTTACTCCCAAATGCCCCTTTTAAATAGTAATAAAAACAACGCCAGTCTTCGCATTATTCATTTAAAAAGATACAACATTAAGACGGAGCGATAAAATTCACCAGTCAGCAAACACCACATGAACTCATTTTACACATTCACAGCATTTAGCTGATACCAATATCCAGATCGACTTAGCAAATGTAAATCACAGTCCAGTAAGTTCCTCTTTCCTTATGTTCAGCCTTAATTAAGTAAACCAAATACATTTAGTATGCCTGTACCAAGCTAAACTTGTTTTACTATAATTTACATGTTTAATGTACTAAATTGACCATGGATTAAGCTGGAGATAATCATATATGACCATCTATGTGATCATTTAGTGTTAATCATGTAGCAAAATTATCCAGCCAATGAAAAATTGAATAAATTATGGTTAGTTACACATGCAGTCAAACATCAACATCACTTTCATTAAAAAGTCAAAATCTTTTACATCAGAAGCAAATTTGTGATGAAAAAGTCCCAATTGCACAGTATCTCAGATACGTCTTTGAAATGCTAAAAACCCAAAACAAGCTTTTACTGTAAGAGTCATGTTCTAACATTCCCCTTCCTGAACACTACCACCAGCTCACTTCCCACTATTTAATCATTATCGCAGACGTGTCATCTTCCTTGTTACTCATGTGCATTCAAAAAGAAAGTCTTTTTGTATAGCACTGCACTGTCTCAAAGCTGTTTTACAAATCTGCAGACCTACAGCCACATCTGAGTCTGCCTATGGTGACAGTGACAAGGAAAACTCCCTAAATGTCCTGAGGAAGAAACCTTGTGGGAACCAAGACTAAAAAACAAAACCTCCTTGGGTGAACTGTAAGAAAAAAAGTACCTAAATATAAATTACATACACAGACACTAAACAGAATATTTTTTTTAAAAAATTGTAACAGAAATACAATACAAAATAGACGATAATCATATAATTAGAGATAATGCAATAATATTAAGAATACAATTAGATAGATATGCTGCAATGGTTAACAGGAGCAAGGTTACAGCAATACTACTCAGATACACTGGGTCAATTGAAAGCAACCAGTTACCCAAACATTCTTTGGAATGGGAGTTGAATGGGGATCTCTGGAGCTGAAGGCATCTGCACTAACATCTTTCCCCACTGCTTTACCAATAATATTAGATTTAGACTAAAACTATAAAGGTAATCAAACAATGAATGAGTCTATTAACCTTATGTTAGTTTGGGAAGCAAAAACGGATACAAATGAGTCAATTCAATTACAACACATGCTTAAATGGCTTCAGTTTAATTAGCAGTGTTCATGCAGGGAACTCTAGTTGGAAATAAACTTCAATTTTACATAACACATACAAATGTTAAGTTTTACATTTGGATTAAAAAAGATTCTGCTAAAGTTAGTAGTTGATGGCAAACACCAGTGTTGCTAATAATATATGCACTTATTTGACAACTGTTCAACCAATTTATAACAAAATCTTAAAATCTAAACCAGTACCGGTAATCTACCATGTTTAATAAGGAATCCAAATCCACTCACATTTATTAAAAAAAATAAAGCACATTAGGACTCATTAGGTTCATAAAAGCTTAATGTGTTTAGTGTAGTTTACTGCCTTGTAGTAATAAATAAATCTAAACTAAGCAAATAATGATTAACAATGGCAAACAAATTACTAAGAAAATTGTACTTAAAATAATTTTAAATCAATCTACCACTGCATACTGTCTTACTGTACTGAATTTACTGTACATTTCAAAGTCAATACTATCCTCTAATGTTAAACAAAATGTTATTTAAAAATACTACATAACTTTAATAAATTAATACATACCATAAATAAAACAGAACACCAGCAGACAATACGAAAACAATATAATACAAAACACAGGCTATTTACGCTCACTATTCCGATAAAAAGCGAATAAAAGACATTTAATATATAGATTAAACAACTACATAAAATGTGTCTTTAACTTTAAAATAAAGAATCTGATAACAAGTGACTCATCCTGCACCGGAGATTCTCACCAAGGTCTAAAAGAACCTAAACACACGCGATTAACTTCTCTAGGTGATTAGCTTACACGCAATTGCACACCATCTGAAACTAAAGTTTATATCAACTGTAAAAAGTATTTTAAAACATTTAAACATACCGGCAGTGAAAGATTCAGTACTAATGTGAAATCCAAATATTTAAGTGCAAGTCTTACAAATCGGAACGTTACTAGCTGAAATAACCCGCCATCACTCAAAGCAACACCTCTTTATCCACACACGAAGCCACGCCCATTATCCGAGTCATTCACCTGAGCCAAACGCACCGCCCACTTTGTAGAATAACAGCCATGCTCTTACTGTACCCTGTATACTGCACTATATAATACATGGACTACTGACACTGCCTAGCAAGATAAATGTTGTTTGGATTAAAATGACCCATACACTACTCGGAAATATAAGGGTACACTTAAATCTGGAATACCTCATTCTGAAGTATTCCTATGAGTAGTATACACAGTCCCACAGGTTTCTTCTTCATGTAATGGTGATGGTCTTTCAAAGAAGGGGAAGCCCGTTGTCAGATTACATCATAAAATTTGTCAATATACTTAAACCTGCCTTCCATTAATTTTCAACAAAATGGTATGTGACCCCATTATATCAAGAAGTAGTCTTTTTCAGGGACTTGAGTCTTCTCAATAGCCAGCAGAGCTGGGTTGCTTAGACCACAGATGTAGCTTCAGTTGTTTCCAAGTTAATGCTGAAATTATGTTATCCTATGAGTGTGTTTTATTTACAGTGTAAGAAATGAATAATGAAAATGGTCAATAATTTTTACCAAACAATGGGTTGCAGTTTGTCTTTCGACAAAATCCAGGATGGGAATGAGCTGAGCTGATGGTGTATATCTCAAAATATCTGTCAATCCTAATGGGAGTCAGCCTTCTGACTGATCCTCCAATCATAATGCAGAAGCTCAGCATCCTGGCCAGCCCACAACTCCACTCACCCCTAGAGACACAGAGTGCCCGGAGGCAGGACATGAAATGAATGGATGCTCAGCCCAAGTGAATACATGCTCAGCTTCCACAGGCAAATGCATTGACCACAGACCATATAAGAAAAGATTTTCTTGAAATCTATGCCATGATGCTACAGGAATGTATGAGAAGTTCAGAAGAATGTCAAAATCGAGTCAGTCGCTAAGTAGCTGATTCTGAAATAACTTGTCTTCGAGATATACATGTTCTAAAGCATTTCATTTTAATCAGTGAAATGTTAACACAACTGTACGTATTTACCCATTTAATTATTGACAGTTTAGGGGAAGTTTCCTCGCAGTGTTAGAGAAGTTGCAGCTGATGGCTTGTCATTTAAAGTTCCAGTTACTCAGATTTTTCAGCAGTGCTGTGTGAAATTGGTGGTCTTTCTGGGTGTTGGTTGTTCAAGTCTGTAGCTATGATATGGCAGCTGCATTCTCTGGACATCAGAATCGTCAATTCCATCTTAAATTACCTGTGACAAAGAACAAAAGTGTTGTTCAAAACTTTGTGCTGATAACTTTTGAATCACAAGAGAAAAACTTTGAACAATTAGAGAAAATTCTGGTCTTCTTTAATTTTCTACTTGACCACCTTATTGTTGGAAAAACTTGCCCTTGACCCAGTATGACAGCTTTTAAGATGGCAGCCATGTTCTGGACATAGCCTAAAAAATAAACAACACAGCCATTACTTTGTTGGGGTATTCAGATATGTCATTTTCACTTGTGTTTCTCGTTTGATTCAGCGACAAGCACAATCAGCTCCCACAGTTTCATTATGCAGACACAGGTACACACCCTATACACTCCTGGTTCATCCAATTTTGTGCATAAGGAAATTTATTGAAACAGAGCCCTCCACATGTCCCGTCATTGATTGCCTTTGTTTGCAGTTGTGTAGTGAGTTAGAAACCTGGACTGCTGTGGACTAGAACTGCATCGTCTTTATCTCTGTTTCGGATCTAACAACAGTTCTAGGGTTTTAGTATGGAAGACTTGTGGTGGGCACTTCACTTCCTGCCTTTTCTCTGGAGTGACACATAAGCCATCACATAAGACAGTCTGTCACCCCTAGTAATTTTACAATGAACACTAACCCGGCCGTAATCGGCCTTAATGTAAGCGTGCATTAAGTGAATAAGACAATGTGAATAATGTGACCATAAGAAGACCATTTGTTAGTGAAGCTAATAGAAAGCAGAATTGGACTCTGGAGCAAATGTCATGTGATAGGAGTAGGAAGGCACCCATCATATATAGTACCCAAGGCACGGTACACTCGGTACACACAGTATCTCTAGGGGCAGTGTTATGTGTGGCAAAGGTCATTTACACTTGAGTGATAGCAGCAATAATGCAGAAAAGTACATCTTTCCCAGGGACGTCCTTTTTGGAATAAAAAAAAAAAATCAATGACGACTCCACACTGTTACACATCTTAAGTCATGTTTGCAGGAAGAATTGGGACAAATAATACCTTGAAACTCACAAATCACTTGGTATCCTCTGTACCAGAAGGTCTTTTAGTGTGATGAAAAGGAATGGCAACATTACAAAGCTGTAATCTCCCAAACGTCTTTCAAATGTGTTGCAATCCTGAAATGCTGGAATGGACATTTATAAACAAATGAAGAAAAAAAAAACGAAATAGCTCAGGTCATACAGTCTGCAATAAAAATAATAATAAAAATAAAAATAAAATAAAAATAAATAAAATATAAAAAAAATATAATATAAATATATAAAAATAAGTTAATGTAAAAACACTGGTTATATATGCATTTACCGTTTGGTGTTATAATTTGTGACTTTTCTTTGCCAGAAAGTATGCCAATTACTTTTGCATTTAATTATTGCTGACAGCTTTAAATCTAAAGTGTGGGAAAGGTCCTTTTTGCTGGACCTTTTCACTGAAGCTATTTTTAAAATGTGTATCTGAATGTGTTTAAGTTTTCAAAGGTAGGACTACATTTTTAGAGAGATGAATTTTCACAATGTATGTACAACCTCAGCATTCCATAAGGTAATTCCATTTGGATCAAGTAAATAAGTATACTTATATCCAAATCTTTGCTATGGTGAACAGTGTGTAGCATTTTATTTGATCATATCTGAAGAACTGTTCCAACGAATGGCATAAGGAAAAAGTGTCTATGTACTCACCACCTAGATATCCGTAAATAACTATTTCTGCACTTTTATTTTATGTTACAATGGATGACAAAATGCACTGAGACACGCTTGAGGATTGAAACCCTCCACGTGGCATGAAGTCCATGCTGCAACCACAGATAACAGAGCCAATCACAATGCTATGTTGACGTAATTAAAAGTTGTGTAAACTGTTTTCCCACAGGTAATAAGGGGAATACATGCTCTTCAAATTTTCCCTACCTAGCCAGTTCTCTTGAGCTAAGTACATTCAGATAAGAGACCATACCATGTTGGTATATACTACTTCTGATCTGGTGATTGATACAGTATATCAATGTCAAAACACAAAACATACTAGACCTTGTTAGACAGGCTGAAAGGTGGTGCATCATGGAACTGAGAGAAGCAAAATGCCCGTTTTCATGAACTGCTCATCCTCTAGGCTGTTAGGCTGTGTGGTAAGACCCAGCAACTAAACAGATCACATCTGTATCACATTTACATATCTGTGCGATATAACTGCATGAGTTTTGCAGCAATCTGACATTTGTATCTGGATACATTACTTTTTGTCATTAAGTGTAGATAATCACACACAATACACACAGTATATAC
>JAUZST010032697.1:0-28729 GCA_034779995.1 Parotocinclus haroldoi | reverse complement strand
CGTCCCGTCCTGTAACATAGGGCATGTTCGATTAATCGGACCAGCCGGTTATTAGGACCAAAACCATCCCGTCCCGACGTGTTCACGCTGTATTTAGGGAGACAGCTCCGCTCGTTTTCCTACCAAGCTGATACCAATTTGACAGCGTATATCACTTCTGTTTATAAATAGACACAGCACCACGCAGTGGCCAGAAAAGTAACTTGGACATCTCTAACCACGAGGTGGAACTAGAGTTTAACCATCCTGCCTGTTCTATATTGTAACCCCTTTAAGACTTTGGGAAGGCATACCTGTATAAAGACCTGTCCTGCAGGTCTGGTGAGCGTGGCTGTGACGTCGCATCAGCCGTGCCTTCCTCACTGTCCGGCGGTGTGAGGTCCGAGTTGGTTAGAGTGCTGTTACTCAAGCTGGTGCCCAGAGAGAACCGGGTTAACATGGCCTCAGCTGCACCCCTGTCATCCCCTTCCTCGCGCTCCCAGATGTACCGCTCCACAGGGAACAGCTTCTTCGCCAGACGCCTTTCCTCTCTTGCTTGCCGTCTTCGGAGCTCCTGGATCAGCAGCATCATGGTCTCTCCAGAGTCCTCCTCTCCTGTGGGAAATGTCACAGTATCTCACAACGCCTACCTGTTCGTGGTCCAGAACCTCATGCAACCTACGGCCTCACTTCTTTAGATATAATGCACCATTTGGAGATGGATTTATGCTCATTGCCTGCTGTGTTTAACCTGTGTTTGAGACAGATGTCTGCACGGTGCAGGGATTTAACCTCTGCAGCAGAGTGCTGTACTTCTCCCTCAGCGGCACCCGCACCGAATCCTCTTCGATCGAAAACACTGCGACTAAAGTCTCTGCCACCTGGAGATAAAAGAGGAAAAACAGGTGGAGGGTTCAATTCGGACAGAACAAATCGCAGAGGTTCAGAATTAAAAAACGGATACGGATTACACTCCATTTATGGTTATGTCCTTACCAATGGTAAGGGAGGCAGTTCAGCCACAAGGCTGAGGACCAAGTCTTGCAGCGTCTCCTCTGCATTAAGGAAGCGGGAGAAAGGAAGCAGGCGGCAGGCCCAGCGCAGGACCTCCACACACAAGTCGACCAAATCTGTTGACTGGAAACACAACATACGCAAGCATGCAAAAACACGACAAAGATGCATAAACTTAAAGCATCCTGGGAGCTGTACCTTCGAGTTGTTCCTTTCAGTCTGGTACCTTCTGCAGGAGGCCGTGAGCTCGTCACGAACATGCAGCATCCAGCATAACCCGCACAATTCTCTGAAGCACACTGACAAAACAACAGGCGCGCACGTCATTCCCAATTTCCTAATACAGGCCACCACCTCCAAACCTGTATAGCATAAAAATACACGCACCCATCATCTGCTTAGCCACGCCGTTCACATTCTGGTTCCCGCTGGGCCTCAGGCTGAAAACCCCACGACGATTTGTGAACTTTTTCAACCCTTCGGAGACGTCGTTGGAAGGTCCCGCGTTTCCCTTCCTGACCTGTTTAACAAAGCGTTGATTCATCATCTTCGTTTGAACGGACTGCAGGAAAAAAAAAAAAAAACCTGTGCGACATGACTTAGAGGTCAAATGGATTTGCCTTTAAACTACAAGGGGCGGCGAAGATGCATCGAAATTACGGCCACCAAAAAGACATTTTTAAAAGCATGGACACAAATGCAGATAAAGCATGAACCCAAAACAACACTGTACAAATAGCACTTTAATTTGCAACATCCCAGCGGCTCAAGCTGACTTTAACAATGACGATTTTTGTTCGTATCTGCTTTCATATCCTATTTGGTTTACCCGTATGCTCCCTTTGATAACGTCCCCATTTTGTTTAGGTTTGCACCAAATTTCGAACACGGCGGACATCTTTTCCACACTCTGAGCGGGATTTCCTTCTCGAAATAGTTTTAGAATCCAGCCTTTTGTTTGAATTGAACATGATTGTTGTTCACCAATAAACCACAGCTCATTGAGACTTGCAAGTGCTCCATTTAAATAGCAGTCCCAGCCGTAGACTGGTATTTACTTTAGAAATACTAATTACCAGGTGAGTCCATATTTTCTGCTCAACCCCGATTGAGCCCACAGGTTTTTACTTCATCTGAAAACGATATGTCATGCATTAAATTGTTTCATTTCACTTGTTTGATGTATGCGCTGCAAAGCCAGAATTTTTCACTATTATGCCAGATTATGCTGTCTCTGCTGATGAGAATGATAACTACAGCTTTTCACGTATCATCTGAGCGAAAGGACGGTGGAATAAACCTTTTACCTTGCTTAAAAGTCTGCGGCAGCGACGCAAGCCGGTGACGTACCACTGTGCAGCAGGTCGAGAGCAATGTGCAGCTCTGAACAGCAGCAGCGATCTCTGTAGTGCGGCCGCCACGTGGCAACGCGATTCCCTCTCTAGATCCATCACCATGTCTGCAACAGAGTCCTGAAACAAACACATGAGGCAAGACGGGACACAACAGATTTTGGTTTTTCAAAAGGTTTCGGCCACTTCTGTGGAGCACCTGCGTGTTTGGGGCAGGCTGTGGGCAGTACAGAGGAGGTGCAGGGAGGTAGAAGGCGGGAGGCACCAAAGCAGGGAGTGACGAGGCATGCTCCTTGGCTGACTCAAGAAGCTGGGTGAGGGACGGTGAAACGACGTTTACTTCTGCCATGACTGAAGCCCTGAGGATCTCCTGCACAGAGACCTGGAGCAGCTCCATGTCCTCTACTTCAACAAGGTCTGAGATGAGAAAAGGAGAGCTGTGTAGAAATGCATTGCAGGGCATTTCCAGCTCTGCTGTCTCTCTGAAGTCTGCTGATGGTCGGACTGAGCAAAAGCCATGATGAAGTGTTAGCCCTGAACAGGCAGCTGGCCTAACACTGCCGTGTCAAGGCAATAATTGGTCTCCAAATTTAACGGACGCTGGGAATTTTGGCCAAATAGCATAAAACACCATCGCAAGGTCTAATCAGAATTAGAAAGTTGTAAGCAGCTTCTATAAACAGCCTCCCCTTAAGCAATAGCAGCATCTGGGTCCAGTCTTTGAGACCAAGTCCTACGACTTTTGCTCAGTACTGTGTCTCAGTGCATCACAGAACATCTACGCCGTTTGCACATAACTGTGTTTTCTTGCACAAGAACTGGGAAACCAACTGAAAGTACACACCTGGTAGGCTTTTGAAGGTCTGGTCATGTCCATCAGTACCTGTGCGGCCCAATAAGGAGTCCAACTGAGCCTGAAAGATAGAGCGAGGCTGCAACTGCGCAGGAATGTGCAGCTCCCTCCATTTCAGCCTAAAAGCAAAACAGTACAATTTTAACAATGTGTAAAAAGGCCAGGACCGTCGCCTGGGCCCTTCTTTTTGCGGTCCATACTGGGTGTTCCTTGCTACCATTTGTAGATATGGTTTTGGAATCCGATCCTTGACCTGCTTTATAAGTTATGAACATATCACGTGCAAAACAGCTGAAGGCCTTTTCTGATCCCTGGGTGAGCTGGAGTCGGTGAGAACGTGACAGACCTGCTAAAGTCGTAGTGCAGTCTGCAGTAGGTGCTGTATGCCAGGCCAAGCGATGCAGCCATCTTCCAGTCACCCAAACTCTGAGCCAACCACACAGCCTCGGGCATCAGCCCCCCAAGCAGGAGCAATTCCAGAGCGTAATCCACCGTCCATACCTCCGAGAGGTGCTGCGTTCGCACGGCACCTGCCACCTGCGTCTGTGAGAGAGCCACCATGCGGCGTCCTGAACCTGCCACGGTAAGATGAACGCAGGTTGAGGAGATAAGGTCTTCCGTGGTCGTGCGCCATCAGCGCGGAGTCAAAGAGTCGTTGTTACTCACGCTGCTGCATGTGCAGAGGCGGCAAGAGGTCCACACTGTGCGGTGGGAAAACGGCGAGGGGCTGGTTAGTGAAGTAGGAAGCCATGAACCTCCCCAGAGACTGAACTACAGCGTGGGCGGCCTCGCTGTTCACTCGCTGGGGGAGCCAGAAATCGAACTGAGCCGCGTTCATGGAGGAGGACGCTGTGCATGAGATTTAGGGTTTAGAACTCCGTAAACCACTACACATTAAATATCCAGTAGCTAAATTGGGCTTTCCAGTAAGACAGTAAAATATATCATGAGCCTGGCATCCACACTAAACTATCCAAAAAGAACACAACAGCCATCCAATAAACAGAAAGTCTTTTCATTCACTGGGATTCTCATCTCAGAACAGTTCTAAATGTCGGAATATTGTACATTTACGATTACAGTCGAGTCCAGCTAATTGGACCAGCCGCTTATTCGGACCGAATCCTAAAATATGATTGCCAAAACAGTGCAACGCTTGGTAGGCGATGAAGAGAAGCAGCGGGATGATACGTTTGTGATTTGGCATTTCCCTGGACCTCACCTCTCGGCTCTATTGTGTCTTCTAGATCCTGGCTGCCTTTCGACTGTAGCTGCCGGGCCATGTGGTCACACATAGCCTGGGCCTCCTTTAGCCGGTACTGGAACAGCAGGCCAAACAGAAGAGCCAGACAGTAGCGCGTCTCCAGAAAGCAAGCCCGAGGTCCAGCTGCTCATCATAAAAAGACAGACAGTTAAAAAGGTTACTCAGATATGAAGGAACAGGTTGTGAAGACTATTCAGTTCAAACGTTGTAGTCGTTCGGTCTATTTTATATGTAACACGGTGTCATTCTGTAAGATTAACATATTGACATGTCTGAGGGAACCATCTGCCCTGCAGCACCAGTACGAATACAGCTCTCCGAGGGACCTGTATACTTTAAATCATCTCTAGATTGAATATAATACCTAATACAATATAATCGCTATGTAAATAGTTGGTCTACATTTGAGCTGGATGGACTGCGTTGCTTATATCTGTAAAAACAGTACGCTTACCCCTCTCTCGCTCTGCCCAAAGTTGGACTCGCCAAGCTTGGATGCACTCACTGTATTCGCCCAAAATGAAATGCTGCTCCCCTGTGGGCAGACAGAAAGCGCCGTTTTAGAGCTCGCTGTATTGGGTTCTAAGGGCTAACCGGCACTACTCTTATATTTAAAAAAAAAAACATCACTAACTGACTGAGCCTGACCTGTTATTCTGTGCAGGGCAGGACGTTCCCCCAGCTGGTCTCCAGCTTTCTGCAGAGCAGCCTGAATTTGAGAAATGATGTCCATCATGTTCTCCAGTTCATTTCCTTGCCCGAGGCATCCACCGTTGCGTAACACCTCCTGGTACTGCAAGGCCTGTCTGTACAGTTTGCGCCACACGGGCACCAACCTAAAAACCAGAACACATGCAGGCATAATGCCAAGAGCTACTAAATAAAGCTGCTTGGTTTTTTTTTTTTTTTAACTCACCTATTTGAGGTCCCAGCTTCAGCTTGCTCACCGTCCTGCCACAACGGGATGAAGAAGATGTCCGAGGGACAGGCAGGATGATCATTGTGTCCCTGATGCCTACTCTGATGCAGCGCGTATGTCCGGTTCAGACTCCCGGACACCTCCCGTAGGAGGACAAGGGCTGCCCCGAAACTCTGAGAGGAACAGAGGGTGCCTGAGGACGAAGGGACAAAGAGGCGCACAAAACGCTGAGCGAGGTCCACGACAACCCCAAAGCAGCTGGTGCTGCCCTCATGGATGGAATCCCAAGGCAGAAACGACAGCAAAGATCTGAAAAGCTCGAAGCAGTTCGAGATCTGGGTTCCTCCCTCATGACCGACAGGCTGGACCACTGAATCAGAAATGCTGAGGAGGCGGGCCAGGCGGACAGCGCAGGAGACGGCGTATTTCAGCAAACGCTCCCTCTGATCCATAGCACCACCGAGGGAAACGCCAAGAGCCCAGGCAGCAAATAGGCTCCGCCGTACACTGGCCAGTTCCTGCAGAAGGGCCGAGGAATCTCGCTCCGGGTCTTCCGAATGAACAAGGGAACGCGCTGGGGCGTGAATGGTGTCAAACATGGAGGCAAATTCTAGCCTGCCTCCATCCTCCATAAACGAGCCTGCATACTGAACCCCGTCTGAATCTTGGTCATCCTCTTCAACCTTTTGGAGAACGCAAAACAGGGGCAAAATATTTGCATGAAGAGGCCGAAAGTAAACAATTAATAGCACTTAGCCAGTAATTCAAAGCATACAAGCACCCTCGCAACTCCAGGCTAGGTAGAAACCAGGAGATCTACTTCAATCTGATCTTTAAAAAAGAGTCTCTAGGCACTAATGATGGCAAAGCAAGTGAGCTATCATCTGACCTGAGCCTTGTCCATCGTCAGCCTTGATCCTGCCGTCTCGCCACCATCTCGGAGAAACAGAGGCAGAGTCGAGTCTGGAGTTCCTCTCTCTTTTAGCGCAGACAGACTGGCTGTGAACCTCAGGGTGGACATGGATTCCAATCTGGACTTCACATGGGGCTGAACAAACGCGCACAAATCCATAAACAAGCTTGGCTTTTATTTCATAAATATGTTTTACTGGTACTTCTATGTGTTCCCCTCACCTGCTCGGAGCCGAGAAGCTCGCGCACGTTTTCCAGCTTTTGAGCCGTGTCCAGCAGGAGGCAGCTCATCAGCGAGGAAGAGGACGGTCGCCTGGGCATCTTCAGCACTGTCGCCATGTAGCCGTCTGACACGATCAGACAAGGCAGCCGCGGGTGCCAGGTCACGGAGTAGCGCTGTCTCATCTGGTCCCGCAGAGAAGCGCCAGAGCTGGACAGATCGTCGTCCTGTGGCCGCGAAGACGCCGGAGGTCTGTAAAGGGCAACATCAGCCCACATATTACATATTAAACCGCTATTACAGGTTTCCAGAATACTTTCATAATACTCTACGTCTCTGAGGCACCAGTTCCAGAACCAACATAAAGACACAATACAATACAATACAATACAATACTACGATAACTAAACGACAATATATTCAAATCAAATGACTCAAATGATTGCAGAAAAGCATTAAATCTCAGCAAATCAACCCAAACCTAATTACACATTGAAATATTATAATACATTTTTGCATGTTGTTTGTTTTTTTTTGGGTTAGTTCCTGAACGCTAGGTCTGCCCGTGCCACGTTAGCCATGGCAGGTGCGTTTGTGGAAGGTTCTGTTTGTTCCGTTCGAATTATTTTGTCATTTTAAGCAACCCTCGAAGCGCTTCTGAAGCCCGTGGGTGGTACATGCTACTGATTATTGCTTATGCCTCATTTCAGAGCAGAGAATCGTCACTCAGTAAGTACTTACATGAGCACAAAATGATGTTGGAAGTGGAAAGAGAGGGAGTCGATGACTAGACACAGGAAAAGAAGAGAGTGATTTATGGAAGAAGAGATCAGAACAAGCAAACCATGAAGAACATCAGTGGAAACAAAAGGAGTAATGGACAGGGAAAGGTGAAAGCATGCCACACTAACAACAGGCTATACCTAACAGCGTTTTATCCCTTAAAATCCATGGTTTTATAGCTTTTTGCATATTTTATCCAAACTACATTCAAATAACATGTAATGTCTGGGTGAAGTGTTTAACCAATCGCTGCAGGTTATATTCCGCCGGAATGGAAATATCAGTCAGCTCAACTCGCCTGTAAGTGACCAACGGGTGAAGAGGGAGAAAGTGTGCGGGCCCAAACTCAATGTCACACCCGCTGGTGGAGATGGAGACCAGTCCACCCAGACGAGCTAGCATCAGCAAGGAGCCTCGCTTCAGCACACAGGCCAGATAGAGGCCTTCTGGAGTCCAGCTCACACTGCCCACCCAGTAGGACCTGCAGGAAACGGCAATTATTTTCTTGCCACGCTTATTGTTCACTTTCCCGCTTTAAACATTTTGTACAAGAAAAAAAATACAGTGAAATTGACCATCGAAAAAAAAAAAAAAAAGAACATGAATTCAGACTGTTGTTACGTGAATCAACAGCGAACGAAAATGAGAAACGATAACAGCATTCTCAGTGAATTTAGTATAAATGGGATGGATTTTATCCAGACAGGCGGTACCGAGGGGGCACCGAGATCTTACTTTGTACCCTATGTAGTGCACAGGAGGCGGGACTCGATTTGGGATTAGAGATTAGGGACTAGGGAAGAGTTTATCATCGTTTCCGTCCAAATACTGTCGCGTCGTCGTAAAGCAGGGATGCCCTGTATAAGCTAAAGTTTATTTGCGTACATTGTAATTTGTACTGATTAGGATAATCATTAACGCAACTTCTTTGCACTCACCTTACATACTTGGGTGGGACTGCGAAGTTTTTACTGCCGCATCCTCCCAGCACGCTGGACACGGTCACAAAGTTCTGTACGCTTATGAATAACACCTGAGTGGCCTGCGTGACATAAGGGCACATACAACGGTAAGAACAGTGAAGACGCCGTTCTACTAAAGCCTTTAACTGGTCTTCTTTACCCTTGGGTCTTTCTGGTTAAGGACTATCGCTAACAGCTTCCCGTCCGGGGAAAATGCTGCTATTAGAGAGCCTCTTGACTTCACAGCTCGACACGGAGGCTCAAGTTGGCTGAGCGGGTAAGACCTGGTTGCCCACTGCACGCTGTATCCTTCTGAACTGTAATAAAGACGGGTCTTCAGTGCACATCCGATAAAAGATGTCTGCTTTTATATCTATTACAGCCCAACCTGCTGTCCCAGTGCATCTTTAGGAAGGTCACCACCAACTGCTCGCCACTGGTGAACACAAAAGCACTCAGGCACACCTCACCTAGAGCCTGGATTCAAGGAAGGAGACACTGCTGTAGAAAACGAAAGACGAATACGATACGACGAACAGAACAGAAGACGAGCAGCTCTCACCCGGCTCTGTACGAACAAACAGTGAAGCGTCGCTTCCTTATCTTTGGCCGAGGGCAGCTGCGCGTCTTCCGAGGTCCCAATCTGACTCCAGCGCCCCTTGATGGTGAGGTCCCGGAAATTTTTTAGGTCCTGAAGCGCCACGCATTCCCAGAGTAAAACCTGGCCTGTCCGAGTAGCCAGCAGAACCTTCTGTCCGTCTCCGGAGACCAGCAACGATACGCAACGAGGTGCTACACAGTATACCGACACACGACTGTAAGAGTCAGGATCGCACTTAGGGATGCAGGCATGCATTTAAAACACATTTACCAGCAGAGACCAGCTCATACACCGCAGGCACGGGCGTGACCATCTTTAAGGAATCTCTGTCTCTGTGCCACAGAAAGACCTCCCCAGAGACTAAAACGCCAGCAAGCCACATACCTATGCAAAAAAGAAAAAGCATACGAGAGGCTTGAATGCATCGTGAATGGTGAGATGTGCAAGAACCTGGGGCCCAAGACTTACCGTTCTGAGAGCCAGACATTGTCAAGACTCTCGGAAGCACTGGTTGCAGTTTTGGGATCTTCTTCTTGGTGTGCCCTGACGCTAAATTGATTTCGCTAATCCGATTGTCATCCAGAAGAAAAACGCATTCTTTCTCCTGAAAAGGATAAAAGCAGATCCTTAGAAACTGGCAACACGACTGACGTTTTGATTCAGTGAACTGGATTTCTGCCCAGCAAATACCTTTGAATGAACTGGAAGCAGACTGCCAGCCAGTTAATGGCTTAGCACTTTTGGTACTGGACAGTGGACCACAAGGTCAAATCCGGCCTGGGTCAACCCTACATATTGTTGGGACATTAATGACCCCTGGCTGTGATGGCACATTGGTTAAGGTTTCAGCACGGCCAAGTTGCCAGTGTATGGACCTGAATCCATAGTTGCTTAGATTGAGGAACAAGACTTGAACCCCATTCAATGACAACGTTGTGAGAAAAAAAAAAGTGTTTTAAAGAACAAGTAAAACCAAACTCACTTTTCCGAGCCAGCAGAAGCTCGGCCATGGTTTCTTTCTCTTGATGCTGGAGGACAGCAGGACCTCGAACTTTATCTCCATATCTGGCGCAGAACGTAGAAGAGCAGTCAGACCTGCTTTTTAAATCGGTGCCGTCCATGTTTGAGGTGAGGACATAGTCAAAGCGTTATATCTCTCCGAAAGTAGCTAAAGTACTAAAGTAGCTGCCTAGTTTGACTAAAGCGACACAAGAATGTATGCTATCGAACTGAAAATCCGTTATCGTTGCATCCAGCCATATTAGCTTCCCAGCTAGCTTCCAACATACTTTCAGCTATCCTTTTAACGATTGGAGGTTAAAACGTAAATCGCATTGCTTCTTATACATCGACGGCCATAATCGGTTTTATTATTCAGTATTTAAAGAGTGAATATGAACCATATTTTATGTTTATTGCTGTTGTGAATCTCCCTCCACTTCCAAAACTACGCCATTGCGATCCAGTTGCCATGGAATAAGACGCGTTATGTCGCGCTAGATCCCAAACCACCTTCCGTTTGATACCGAGTGAACTAAATAGGCTGCACAAGCCCTTACTTTGTACCCTATGTAGTGCAGAGGAAGTACGACTCGATGTGGGATTAGGGATTAGGGTGCAGTGGTTTGAGACTGAAGTGCAACGCGATTGTTTCGGCGATTCGACTTATTTATTTAATTGTGAACTTTATTAGATCGGACAGATTAATGTAATGTAAACGAAGGTTTAATAAACGAAGATGGTCGTTTTTTTCAATTAAGTGGTTATGAAACACATTCTTTTTGTGCCAGTGATATGTAATAATCGTGGTTGTTCCCCCATTCTGGTTTTTAGGCAATGCTCTATTGTAAAAAGCGCTATTTAAATAAATTAAAAAAAATTAAAAAATTGGACTCATAGTAATTGTTGGTCGTAATTAATTCTATACATAGACCTACACCTACATCTGGACCTAACCTTAACTTCAGTAACCTAAAGCAACCCGCTTTTTCGGTTTTACAAATAACGGTCATAGTTTTTGTTAACAAAAATCACCTAAACTAGTCCTGTATGCTCAAACAATTGAAGGTCAATTAAGCATAAGCACAGAGTCTCCACTCTCCACCTGGGACCAAACCCAGGACCTTCTGCATTAAATTTGAGAACATGCAAAAAAGGGGCAGCCCTTTGACCTCCACTGTGTATTTACTATACACTCAAATGATGCAGGTGTTCTGGCAGCTGTGTTCGTGATGTGCTGTGTCAATTCAAAATATCCAAATCACACCTGTATAGTAAGCAAATGTTCCAGAAAGGGTCAGATGTGCTCAACACTATTCAAAGAACCGTTTTCAGAAATACCATACTAGAATGAGCAGTAATTCTCTTCATTCTATAATTCAGATGCTTTATTAGGTACAGGTTTACATTTACATTCATGTTATTTAGCAGACGCCCTTATCCAGAGCGACTTACAATTAATACAATCCAATCAATTGTGGGTTAAGGGCCTTGCTCAGGGACCCAACTGTGGCAGAGGTGGGATTTTAAAACATCCACTCATTTGTGTGAGCAGTATGATATATGATTTTTAGAAATTAACAGATTACACGAGCCAATGACGGGCAGCGATACATATTCCACAAGAACCAAGGTTTTGCTTATAGAGCTACAAAACAGATTAGATAGACTTTGAGATTCACTAAGGATGTTCATAGAAGGACTTCGTGAATGACAAGAAAGGAGAGAGCTGCATCCATATCCATCCATCCATACACATTATATGGGCTTTTAGGGGTTAAGCAGACAGTGGAAACAAATCTGCAGAACCTCTATTTGCCTACATTTTTTGCAAGGTAGGAGGAGAGCTGAACGTGTCCATGGCCACGCGTATGAAATTGTTGTCTGTTGATGTCACCGCGTGTCATTATAAATTTTGCACTTCGGTGCACTCTGTCTCAGATGTTCCCGTCCCCCGATCAGCTGCAAACCAGCTTTGTGCTTGGAAAGGAAAGCGACTCGGAGATGAAGGCACAGGGCTGGGTGAAGGCTGTGATCAGAGCCATCATGTGCCTGTCTGGAATTATTGGCAATAACTGGCTGGCCTTCAGCTCCATGCCGAACGCACTGGCTCAGCTCAGAACGAACGATATGCTGTTCGTCAACCTGGCAATATCCAACCTGATCACCAATTATCTGGTGGACATCCCGGACACTTTGGACTTTGTGCTTTTTTTCCCAGAGGGATGGCTGTATTGCGGAACTTTCAATTTCTGCTCCGACCTCTCTGAGACCAGCAGCATCTTCACCACCATGTTCATCACCGTGTACTGGCACCAGAAACTGGTAGGCTCTCTGAGGCGTGGTGGCGCTCCTGTGCAAATGGATAACGTCAGACTTGTGGCCGCGCTGCTTGCAGGGAGTTGGATCTTCTCTGCTGTGTTCAGCATTCCCCATTACTACTTCATCTCTCTTACCAAAAACATTAACGTCACCACGGGGGAATGCTACGAGACGTTTCCCAATCACGAAGCCAAGCAGACCTACGAGCTTCTGTACCTCATACTGGCCAACCTGGTTCCCATTTTCGGGATTGCTACCGCGTGCGTCCAGATCACGGTCACGCTTCTGCAGAACGAAAAGCGAATCAGGGCCAACACCAAAACCAGGCAGCCCCAAGAGAAGAGTGAAAATACAGAAACGGCTGTCAAATCCAACGCTGTAGCGCCCAAGTCGCAAGCCAAGTCCGGCTCGTCCTCTGGAAGTCTGGTTAGGGCTGCCAAGAGCGTGGTGGCAGTGGCCACCATTTTCCTCATCTGCTGGATAACTCATCTCATCGTGAGCATCATCAGCACCGTAGTGGAGTCCACACTGGTCATGGAGATAGCTAGCTATATAGGAGCAATCTACACCTGCGTGATCCCTTATATTTATCTGTTTGGCGTGAAGAAGCTGAACTGCTCCTCCAGATGCCTTTGTTAACCGGAGAGACTAAACAAAAACAAGAAAACCAGTGAACTCCATATGTGATGGATAGTAGATTTTAAACAAATGAATGAAAGTAGATTGAGATTATTTGCCTTTAACCGTACCTGGGATCGAGTCCCAGCTCAGTTGCTGTGTGTTTGGAGTTTGCATGTTCTCTCCATGTCTGTGTGGGTTTCATCCGGATGCTCCAATATACGTCTAGACGTGTTTGGTGACCTGGCATCTCTAGTGTCCCAGTGTGAGTGAGCAAATATTCCACCGTGCTGCCGGTTAGGACTCCCTACAACCCTTAACTGGACTACGCGGATATGGAAACGGTAGAAAACAGAGATGAAGGGACCAGCGAGGGACATGGTCAAATACTAAAAACGATGTAATGTTATTTTATTAATGTACTATTAGTACATTTATTTACTACTAGATCAACCTTCGCCTCCAAAATAATTCGGTACAGAAATAACAGTGACTGCGCTCATTTAAGTTATGGCGTTTAAGCTTTGGACTTCTTTAGCAAGTAGAAAAACAGGCACTGGATTAATGAATTAATTCACTTTCCTATCCGCTTAACCCTGATCAGGATCGAAGGAGAGCCGGTCCCTAGCCAGCAGCACAGGGCTCAAGGCGGGAACAACCCTAAACAGGGCGCCGATCGTAGGGACAAGCTGAATCTGAAAAAGGATTTTAATTGGTCTGAAAGATTTTTACACTGATAACTCTGATCACGGACCCACACCTTTGTTTCAAATTCATAAAAATTAGGGGTTATATCCAAATGACCTAACCCGATAAAAAATATCCCCAATTTTTGTAAGCAGTGCAGTCGAAAGATTGTTAGTCATGTAAAGAGTTATTACAATAAATTGCATTTATACAGCATTTGTTTCTTATAAATCACTATCTCCTGGACTGGATGTGACTCTGTGACAATGTGCTTATTGTTCTTAAAATGTTAAAACTCATTTCAAGTTAAGTGTTGTTAACTGTGGTTTATGTCACATTCAGACTTTATGGACCGATCACGATTTTTAACTTGGTTACAGCTTTTCTCCCCCTCACCAAAAAAACAGGCCTTGAAGGCAACAAACGAGGTAAAGACTAATTATGATTCAGACAAATTTCCGTTAGCTGGCTGTCACTTTCGTTTTGCTGTCTGTGACTAAATGGAGCAGTAAATAAATCTGGTGTCGCAGAGGAAACTGAGCTGCTTAATTAGTTCTAACAACTATGAATACCCACAGGAACAAACTATTAAATTCATTACACATACACGCAAACAGGTGAGGTTATAGATGAAAACTTAGGGATGTCGTAAAAAAAAAAATATATATATATATGAAAGTAGTACATAAGTATTTTCCATTCGACGATCAGGGCTGGTTTGTAAAAGGATGCAAGTTTATCCAATATATAATCCAAACAGGTAAATCAGATGTGCATTAGTCATGGCAAAAGCGCATAATGGATGAACTGGTATGCTGATGCACTAAAAACAGGCTGTCAAGGGAAAAGGGCAATCATGTTGAAAGGAAATTTAAGGCCACCCAGTGGAAAGTATTGCGATATTCCTGTACGGAGCATCTTCAGAGCCCGGCTTCTGCCTCACTACTTTTCCCAGACGTCTTGCCAGTGCATTAAGGACAGCTGAGGAAGGCGGTGAGGCCATACTTTGTTCGCCCCCTTTACTCTGTCGTCTAAAGGTCAGGACCCCCACAGGACTGGTCCTACGTGTGTGGTCGTTCATTCTCAGCACTGCACCGACTTGAGTGGCTCAGACACAGCAGTGCTGCTGGAGTGTCACTGCTGGACCGAGTATAATCGGCCAACCAGAAATATCCAGCCAACAGCGTGCTGTGAAGAATGATAAAGATAAAAGATAAAAATAAAGGCTAACGCAAACTGTCTGCCTTTAGGCGTATACAAGACAGGCGTATTTGATCAAATGGACAGTGAGTGCGTTTTAACACGTGTTAAAAACTCCGTCAGCACTGCCACGCGACCTTTGGTTCTGGCCATGAATGTATTATTTTCATCCGGGCGCATTATTAATCTGCACCCTTCCTAAAACGCGTAGAGAGAACTGATGGTGGGAGGGGAACAGCAGGTTCTTGTGATGTCATAGTGCCAGCCTATAACTTACCCAGACATAAAGTCTCAATGCAGTCCGTGCTGGAGAGGCCAATACCTTAAATGCCCGTCAGTGGCTGGACAAACTGGGAAGGCATTACTTTCCTAAACTCAAAACGTCCCGTTCATCAGCTTGGTTTCATCTAGTCTGATCGTCGGCTACCTTACAGACATGCCGGACACCGTGGATGTTCCGGTAAGCAACAGGTACTGTGCTGTATATGTTTTGTTTTGGGACCTCTCGGAGAGCAGCATGTTCTTCGGCGCCGTGTTCATCACTGCTCGCTGGTATCAGAAACTCGACATGAACATCTCCACACTCCTGGCCCAGAGCTGGACCCAGAGCGTGCTTTCCAGCCTTTGCCGTTTCTTCGTCTCTAACAACGTAGCGGGCGAACGTTTTGGAGACTGCGGCGGAAGGGCTTCCATCTCGTGAAGCCCGGCAAAGCGATGACACGCTCTACCTTGTTCTCGCTCCTGTTATTGGGATAGTTTTTGCGAGCGCGCACGTCGCAATTACAGCGACGCAGAGCAAGGGGTCCATTCCGAGGAGGTTCAAAAGTGGTGCAAAGAACAAGAACGAAAGACGATAAAAGCGAAAAGGCAAAGCAAAAAAACAAAAAACAAAAACAGGACCATTCCTTCGGCCACTGTTTTTCTTATCTGCTGACGAACGTCTCACTCTGCGAAATCAGAATAACTTCATTCAAGCCCTACCTGGGATTCTAATCCTTGCGCTCAGTATCTACCTTCTCTTATCACAGATCCACGTTAACGGCTCCTCCAGAGGCCGAGGAAAAGCTCAGGATGTCTAATCTCCTCCCTAACCTGGCACAACAGCACAAGCGGAAGACTGATTATAAAAAATAAAATGAAAAAATATATTTAAAAAAAAAAATCAATCAATTTTAAAAAATCTGGTTCTGGACTTGCTTTATTGTTTAGATATATAAACCTAATGGATTCTAACCAAGGTTAGTTCGTTTCTCAAGGGATAACCTGAGAGCTCTGCACTGAAATGACACCACGGTGTCACACTGTAATCATAAACTTAGCCCTAAGGCCTAATTATATCTGACGAGTAATTATTCTGAGGCACCAGTCCATTACAGAGTAAGTAAGCGCCCCACCCATGCCTAGTGAATAAATCTGAGGGTTAATATGGCAGGACACTGAGGAAAGATTTGGATTTCTGAATTAACGCCACAGACCACAGAGGCCTGTTCAGATCTAAGCGGTGCTTTTGAACACACTGGGTGGCGCAACTGGTCCCATCCGAGGGCCGGATCCCATCCACAACCCTGAATGGGAGAAAGGGGAGGAAAAGAAACCCACTCTAAATTAGGAAAACCCAATGGGAGGCATTTTAATTCAATTCCAACATACAGATCTCAGCACACGACCCCATGTCCATTCAGAAAGACTCGACTATTTCATGTAAAAACCTGTGTTTCTAAAAATGCATCCTGTAGACTCAAATGTTGAGCTATTCTCCTTTTAAATGTTCATACAAAAGGCAAGGGAAAAAAAACAGAAAATATCTGAATGGAGTTGTAATCCTTTAGGTCATATGATAGCACAGAGCTGTAAACTTTTAATGGTTGCAATCCAGAGTGCTTGGTTCCAATTAGAATCCGAGTAGTGATTATTTTCAGCTCAGTCACTTACTAATTGTTGTCTATTTGTTACATGGAAGCAGAAGTTCCTGTCAACGTTTTGAAAAGCAGCATTGATTCCTTTCTGTTGCACGTGCTTGGAATCTACAGAGCCTCATTTTAAACGTTCAAAGAAAAAAGTAAAGCATCAGAGCAGAATGGGGTATCTTTATATATATATAAAAACAAACATGAACCAGTTAGGAATTTCCCCAGGCACCATGGAAGTGTATTAACTGTGTCCGGCTGCATATTTAGTGGCTTGTGTGCGTTATATATTTTAACCCCGCCTTCCACGCGAGTGCCTCTGTAAATTCCTGCAGAAGTAAAATTAAATGGGGCTATTCACTAAGCTAAAGTAAGCCAGCCCTCGCCGCTCTCAGTGGAGCTTCTCCAGTTTAGCTTGCAGAGATTTGAAATTGCGAATGATGTCCTCCAGGGCGGCGCTGGGGCTCAGCGACTGAAGCTCCACCAGATAGCCACAGATGTTGTCCAGGCACACGTTCGTGAACCTGCGTCTGAAAAGGAGGAGAAGGAACGCGTTCAGAGACGATGCCGTGCTGGGCGGGTCAAACGGTGAAATCGTTTTCTCATTACCGGTCGTAGGTCGGAACTCGGCTCGGGTCGTCTACGTAACCCGACAGAAGCACGTGGATGCACTCCACTAGGTGGAGAGGCTTCCTCAGGCGCTGCCAGCACGGATCCTGCATTAAAGCCAAGAGAAAACAGATGCGCTCGGTAAGCTTCATCATCATAGCGCGACGTCAATTAATAAACGTTTTACAAGACGATTTGAGATTTCAGCGACAAGTCTGAAATCTCAAACGACCACCGGCGTTACCACGTGAGGCACCCGGACCCACAGTGGTCCTAAAAAAAAAAAAATCACAGTTCAGCACGATTATCCATTTGAAGTTCGTCCGTTCCCTTTAGCTGCCAGGCTCATATGACAATAAATACTAATAGAAACCCAAAAAGTAGAAAATATAAATAAAAAGTAGAAAAGCCACAGAGCCACGAGCAGAGGTGGGAGTTAAGGTTTGCGGACAGTTTTTTAGAGATTCGTCTGTGTGTACAACTTTCCACTGCTTATTTGTACCAACCTGTAAAAGGTGTTCTTAAGTGTCCTATTGTAAGTAGTACCACCCATTCTCTCTAACCTATAATTACAGTGCTGGAAAAAAATTGGGGGACATTTAAGAAAGAAATGCGCCCCAATTTCTGTGAACGACGACAGCCCTTGTATAAATAATGTATTCTAACAACATTTTAATAGACTAGTCCATTAGAGTACAGATCACTGAACCTGCATAAACTAGTGAATCTTCACGTCACAACACACAACTGGGTTCTACTACGCTTCTCGTACCCGGGCTTTGAAGAGCTGATCGTACACCTCGAGAAGACGTGGAAGCTGCACGCCAATCTCCTGCATGGTAAAGGTAACGAAGCCTACGTCCCAGTTCAGCTTACACACCTCCTGCTCCAGGAACTTGACGAGGAAATCTGAAAGCAAGAGCAGCAATGAAGACCTGGAGCGTTGCCCCAAAACGCGGGCTTCGTCTGTCGTCATATCAAAACTATTCTAACAAAGCCCCTACACTGGAGGACTGGGACACAACGCAGGCCTGCTGAAACAGGCACACAATTCATCAAGGGAAGCCATTATGATAAACTGCAGACCTCAGAGACAGCTGACAGAAAAGAAAACAATACCCAGTGGAAAGTATCGAGGTGTCCCTGCATAGAGCTTCCCCAGAGAGACCAGCTTCAGACTCAGCGCGCGCATGCGGTCTGCTGGACTCATGGCCACACTGTCGCTCAGCTCTGAGAACGAAGGAGAGAGCGGTAAGGCGTCGCCCGAACGCGCTACAGACGCGGCGTGTAGAGCCGTGCAGGGTCGGGCTTACCTTTGTCCATGATCTCCTGCCACAGAGAGTGGACCAGGATGGGGTCCGAGTGGCCTGCACAGTGAATGATGGCCAGCTTGCACTCGGACAAGCGATAATGGTCTGCAAACTCTCCGTATAGCTATGACGCGAATTGAAAAGGAAACAGAAATGACAAAAACAAACAGAAGCAGAAACAAAGCACGGTTTATTTCTGTCATTAAAACAAAGCTTTTTTTTTTTTCAAAACTCCATCATACGTGCCTTTACCCAGCAGCTCTAGGGACTAATTCGGAGTTCTCGCCGAGAACTACGTTCGTTCCAGGGCATGTTTTGATTTTGATTTGATGCCCGGGAAACGACTCAAGATCACAGTGTAACTCGTCTGTGCTTACAGGCTCAGTGGCTGTCCATATATTTGTTTTTCATTTTTAATGCGAAGACCTGCTGCTTCAACCCTGCCACTCGTGTCTGGACCAGTCATCGCATGTCCCTTTAAAACAGGACAGTAAAAGTCCCCAAAAACGGCATTCTAAGAACTCCAAATCGGCCTTGGTTCCCGCGGTGAAAAAAGGGCCACAATTCAAAGTCGAAATGAGTTCCTCTGGTGCAAAAACCTTATGATGAGCTATCTAGGTGAGAATTTAAATAACTACATATAGGAAATGTCAGGTCAAATCTAAGGGGTTTTTTTTTATACGTCAATATATCAATCTGATTTTCAAACCCTCCGATATTCAAACAGAACACTAGCTCTCACTCAAAATATCTAAAGTGGCCTGCGTCGGCATCTTGAAATGAAATCTATCAACAGAAACAGAAGATTCTCCTAACCTTGGTGATGTCCATGAGCTCCGAGTCGAGCTGAGAAATGGCGCCCTGCACAGAGGGATGCTGGGAGTACTGTCTCCGCAGCGTCTCCTGGATCTGCACCTGAATGCGCACCACCTGACGGGAAGAGGGAGAAAGATGAAGCCTCCTCCCCTCTACACCACATCCACGATTCGAGCGCAGCGTTAACAACTTTCCCACCTCCATCTTCTCCTCCAGTTCGTGCAGGAACTCGCCGTCGGCTCCCACGGTCGAGACGCAGGACGAGCTCTTGGCTGAGAGGATGGCGCGGGAGATGTACTCCAGTCTCTGCTGCAGAGAGACCTCAGTGCTGTAGGGACCCAGAATAACCAGTCACTACTAAGCTCCGTTTAGGACCGTCAGGCTAGAGAGGGGCGTCCTAACTGACCTGTGCATGTCTGCTAACTTGGCCAGGACATGAGCCGCTTTGCCAAAACTACGGCTCTTCTCGTAATAGCGCCACAAGAGGTCCATGTTGCGCACTTTGTTCTGATCCTGCTTGATCATGTGCATTAAATGATCCTCGAGGTACGGCGAGTTCACCTACATTCAAAAATAAATAAGTAAAAGAAGAGAAGATTTAAAAGTTGTTCGAGATTTTTGAAAGAGAACTCAAAGTAACTCCTCGTTCCTTTTAATTGCGGAGGATTAACGATTCTTTGTTCAAACATTCATCATTTTGAATCGCTATTCTTCTGAAATATATATATATTTTTTTTAACTCGGTTATTAAACATATGGCGCAACATTGTTTACGTTTTAAAACGTCCGTTTTTTTTCGTCATTTATTTTTATATGTTTGCTTTAGTTCAAAAAAAGGATTCAAGGAAACGTGCATTGTTTTCCACTGTGGGAAACAAGAGCATTAATTTTAAAAAAAAAATTTTTTTTATTGAGAACACAGTATCATGATCGAATTTAAATCCTTTTGCTTACCCCTGTTATATTAAACAATGTTATTGTCAACAACATGCCAACCCCCCTAATGACCGGGTTCGAGTCTCGGTGCTGCTTTCCAGGCGGACTGAATGGAGTCTGTTCTGAATGACTCTTACCTCCAGCAGTTTGTCAGTCAGGTCAGCCTGGATCAGCCAGTTGTACAGAGCGATGTGGAAGAGCTCGTCTTGAGACCGCTGAGCGAGGCCGATCATTTGCTCAAACTGTAAACAAGGGACACCGAGAGGAAAAAAAAAAAAAAAGTATAATTAAAAAAGGTTTAAATTGTTTACCGAGGAAGATTCTAGTGCTAAACACTCACATGGGTGGCAGCGTCCTCGTTGCTGAGCATGTTGGGGTCCGAGGTCATGACCGGGGGCCCAGGCTGCTTCGGAACGCTGGGGGATTGAGGAGCTGCTTTGCTGTGGTTCACCAGCTCCTGCATGGTGTCTGTGACGCACTTATAACACGACAGCCTGCACAGAGACGGACAGGGTGGAAATTAGGGCTGAGGATGCGGGGCTGGAATATTTCAACCACGCTTGTTCGATTACCTTTCCTGGAAGGCTTGCTGCCCAACAGCGTCCTCTTCTGGTTCGCCGTTCTTATAGAAGTGTGGGCCCAGCCTCTGGGGGTCTTTCTTATCAGCAGCTGTGAGGCACAGCTCCACCACGCCCTCGTAGAAACGCACTACAGGGAACAAAGAAGGGGGGGAGGGTCAGAATCGCAAACACCGGAAACGAAAAGCCTACGATTTTCAATAGATAAAAAGGTGGAGACAACAAGGTCCTGACTGCTTAAGACAAGGGGGTTTAAATAGCAGGGGATGGGTTTAAAGAAGGTGTAACAACTCCTTTTGCTCGTCTGTATGTCTGTCTTTATATATATATATATATATATAAAATATAATTAGGAGATAATATGACCCAACCTTCATCAAAGATATCACCCATTATTCACCAACATTGTAGTTTTAACCAAATCTTCATTAAAAATGACAAAAGTTTGTATGCACACCATAAAACATTCATTTAGAATCTCACCCTGGCGATACTGGTTGCAGACGAGCGGCAGGTCGGTGTGATGGCTGATTTGTTGGTACAGCAGCAGGGACTCTTTGAGCATGCGCTCCTTTTCCATCTTGTTCTGTATCTGCCTTGAGCTCTGCAGCAACTCATTGGCCTAGAAAGAGAAGAAGTTTTTGAAGGCAGGCTGTTGACCGGTGGGGGTACAGGGCGGCAATGCGTTCAGACTGCAGTGACCAAACGTACTTTAGAGCAGACGCTGTCGTCGCTGCTGTACAGGAGAGGGCAGGTGTCTCGCAGGTGGTTGCTAATGGCATCCACGGAGGCGCTGTCTTTGATGTAGACGTTGATGAGAGCCGTGATGAGCGCTCCGGTCAGCTCACGGCCACGGATCACCACGTCCTTAAAGCTAATGGCTTTCAGCTGCTCCTGAAAGTCCTTTAAGATAAAAGAAATTTAAAATGTCAAGCAAGTTTTGGATCCTTTAAAGCTGCAGGGCCTCAAAACCGTTGCGGAAAGAACGTTTGAATTTCGCGAGAGCAGCTGTAAACAAAGGGCTTCGAGACCTTGGGCAGTTCGGAGATGATGAGGCTGAACTGGTGTTCGCACAAGAGCTTCCAGAGAGCCAGGGTCTGAAAGGAGCGGTGCACCAGCTGCTGGATGCCCTGCAGGGACGCCTTCTCGTACGCCTGAGCTTCGGCTGTGGAACAACAGAAGTGAAGCGATGCGGTCACGCGCGTTGTTTCGTCGAGTCGAGGACAAAAAAAAAAACGCACGAAAACAAAACCCACTGTGGAATTTCCTCTGGAGCTCTTGCTGGACTTGCTGAGAACTGGAGCCATCTGGACGCATGAATCCCAGCAGCCTCTGCTGCAGGTTGGCTGGGGAGCTGAAACTGCACGAGAGCAAGAGAATTAGCGCCAGAGCAAACGTCAGCGAGGAAACCTGGCGACTTTATCCTACCTGGCTGTGCCCAGAGAGGTGGGACTAAACTGAGAGTTTTTGTCAATGAACTCCTTCAGGCCTTGAAGCTCGAGCAGAACTGCCTCCAGGTCCGATGAGCCGACTGTGCTCTCCATCTATGAGAAGTCAAGCAAAAACAAAGCAAAAAAAAAGATATAGATATAGCACGTTAAACAATCGTCGGGCTAAAATCTAGTCGCCATTTCCAAAATGAATCCCAAAAAAAAAACGCTGATGGTATTATTGACCGGCAAATACGCCAACTCTGCGTGTGTTTACTTACAACAGTGACAGTCTGGCTTCCTTTACTGATGGCCTGCTCTGCTGCCAGGCTCCCGTCCCAGATGTTGCTGTCATTGATTTAAAAGCATCAGACCATCAACCAAGGCCAAACAATATGAAAACATTCCCGGACATATTATGGCTGACTTACCCAAGTATGCGAGCAAAGTAAACAACGATGCCGTTGTGCTTCCCGGAAAACAGGACCTCGGGGCCAGAGGACACCGCTGACATGGCGGCACCGCCAAGGCTCATGGGTGTAGCGGGGACGAAGGGAGTAGAAATATTGGGAGGCATCATACCTAGAGTAACGAGCATTGTTTTGTATTTTCGTCATATTAAGCAGCTTAGCGTCTGTGAACTCTATTGCACATGAAAAGACTAACGAATGGTGTGGCCAGGTGAAACCGGTACCTGGAGCTGGCGTAGCTAGGAAACTGGGATTGTGAAGGGGGCTGCCAACACCTATTGTGGGCGATCCTACAATAAAATAAAATACAGCAATAAGCAAGAACAACGGATAAACCGATCAATCTGTAAAGCGTCTTATAGAAGTTACGTCCTAATCACCTAAAACAGGGGAGCCGAAAATGGGCCCGACATTGCTTGGCGTGTTCAGAGCGGAAGGGAATCGCATTTGAGCTTCTCCGCCATATCTGTGAAAAAAATTATAAAATAAGGACATAAATTCAAATGCATGAATCGTTTATTAAACAGAAATACACGTAAAGATTTTAAACTCAATGAAATGGACCTGAAAAAAGCTCGAGTGGCCCACACGGACACCTCTCGGTCTCCGGCAGCACTGGAGCAGGCTAGAATCAAGGCGGTGGCACAGGCCTGCTCCTCCTAAAGCGTCAGAATGAAACGTATAAGAAGCCAAATCTTTAAATTTTTTTTAAAGGACGACTGTCTGGTTTTAGCAGCACAACAAACTCTGGGAAACATTTGAGGCCAACTGAACAGTCTGTTCTCATAGGTGACGTGTGACTGGACCAGTTCGATTGAATGTTTTAGCTGATGGGCGAATAAAGGAGAGGGTAAAACCTACCCTTTAGATCTATAAAAACAGCGAGGTGTGCTGCGTACCCTGTGGAGCTTAAAGAACCGCTCGATTTCGTCACTCTCCCCACCGCCGCTGCTCACCAGCAGATGGCGCAACTGGTCCACAGGTCGCAGTTTGTGGAATATGTGACTTCCCTGGGGAGACCGAAAAAAAAAAAAAAAAAGTCAACAAAACCGGGATGGGGGGAGAAAAAGTAACGGGACAGTTTTCGTTTAAAAGGAGAGATGTGTACCTGAGCAGAGAGCAAGACGAATTTCTGAGGTGAAACATTGTGCTGCTGAACCACCACCGGCGAATCAGTGACAGGAACGAAGTCCTTATTTAACGGAGTGACAACTTTGGGCACCTTGGTCTCTTCGATGGCGCATAGGGCCCACGTGTGGCCATCTATATTTGACGTCATCTGCCAAACAGGACGTTTTTGGCGCGTTTTCCAGAAAACAACTTTTTTTTTTTTTAAACATGGAAGTAAAGGTGTGCATAAGAACTAACCTGGGCCTCCATGAGGGGCTTTTTAAAGGGAAAGGAGTCATGATTGATACACCACAGAAAATCACTGTCTTCTGTCTCGGACGCTGCCATCAACAAAACTCCTAAAGAATTCAAACGACAGCCATTAAATGTAGAAGAAATATATAATGACTTAACCTAGAAAAGGGAACGCTGTCTTTGTGCAGAACACACACATCAAACAGAGAGGGGCGCCGTAGAGAAGAACATCTAGATATGGAGCATCCGTTATTTGAAAATTCATTATCCAAGCCATTTCCAAGACTTGGGTACATTCAGATAACAGATTGACTGGGGTTAATTAAGCAACTGGGCAAGACTAATTAGACGCACTATGACGAAACCTGCAGTCGGTCCGTGTTCTGGAAGGTATCCTTGATATGCTCAGAAAGGCGAAAAAGATCAACATATCGTCAACTGCACCGCGATGAGATTCTTAAACTCGTATCGTCAAGGCATTCAGAGCTCGACGCTCACGTACGCCTGAACCTTTACCTTTGTTGTAGAGCGCCTTGTGTACTTTGGTAGGCTTTTGCAGCGTGGAGGAGGCAGAAAAGCCTGGAGGCAGCCGAACATGCACCAGAGCCAGCAGGCTGGGCCGAGCCGCGCTCTGTCTGGAGTTGGGTGGGGAGAACGGGGTGGTGCTGAAGTACAGCCGTACACCTGAACACAACACGAGTGTTATTATTATTATTATTATTACTACGACTTATTACAGAGAGCACGAAACTCGGAACCACTAAGAGCTTTTGTTCATCTCATTCTGTTTGTTCATGCTCGCACCGGCGTGAGTGACGGCCAGGAGCTGGCAATCCGACGACTCTGAACGATCGATCACAGCGATCTGGACGACGGGTCTGAAGACCGAACGATCAATAGTCCTGAGAGAGAGAGACACACGCGAGTCGTGAGAGATCACACGGGCTTGGATGACGCCGCGTCGTTTTTGGCGTCAATATTTTTTTTTTTCGTCCACGTACCTGGCGATGTTTCCTGCAGCTGAACAAATGGCGTTCTGGGACATGGCTGCCACTCGACTCATTCCCTGCCCATCCGCACCCAAATCGTACACCTGACACAGACACGGTAACTGTTTAGCTGCACGGACCGGATCAGAACTGAACGGCGCAGGTGAGAAATTCTCACCTGCAAGACTCCTTTCTCAGACCTCGTGAACAAGGTGTTGCGGGAATTGTCGATTGCGATCTGAACGACTGGGTCTGTGAACGTACAAGGGAAAACGATATTAACCCTGACGCGCCTTCCTAAGAAGCGCGTGACGCTCGCGTCCAAACAACACACCGTCTTCAGAGAAGGAAAACTGCAGCAGTGACGGGATAAGGAAAGACAGACTGCTCTTCGAGTGGTTGATCTTTCTGCAGCGCTGGCTGAACCAGCCGGCTTCGGCCTGGTAGGCGATTTCATAGAGGCAGCCATCTTTTCCCGCCAGGAAGATACGACCCAGGTCTGTGGACGTGATGGCCAGCATGTAGGTGTTGTCCGTGGGGATGGAGTAGAGGGGGTCGGGCAGGAGCTGCATGGCACCCGACAGGCTGTCATTTAACCCTGCAGAGCAAGACAACAATCAGTACGGACGCTCTCCAGGTTCTAACACCTATCTTAGCGGGAGCGAGGGAAGCCGAGGGATTTACCTGTCTGGGATTTTGGGAAGCTCAGTCCCAAAATCACGACATCAACAGGTGTGGCCAAAACTAACAAGAAGTGGATGTGAGGTTGAAAAATGCCTGCGGAGGGGGGGAAAGCGAGAGCGTAAACAGAGACGAAGGTGTGTGCATGTCTAAGGAGGGAAAAAAAAATAAAAAAAGAATAAGTCGTGTTGACTTGCCTGCTTTAGGTTTGACCAGGCCAACTGAGAGAATAGTTTCACTGAGTCCATCAAAGTACGCAACATCACCCCTAAAGAAGTGACGCCATACAACAGAAGGCACAATAAACACACTCCTGCAGCCTAAAAGTCACGCTACAATAAATCATCAAGAACGTTTCAGTCGTATAAAGGTTTATATTTTGATCGTGGCCGCAAGCAGATGCTCGTTTGAAACTCCTCAATGGTCTGATCCGATATCTCGGCTTTTTCTGTACTATTCGGAACCCAGTAACACCAGGTAACTCCAGCTAAACGATATGATACCGGACTATGGTCCAGAAGGCTCAGGGTTCAAACCCCACCTCTCCCAAGGTGCCACTGTTGGGTACGTTACCCAAAACAGCTTGGACAGTAGGACTGTATGAATTGTAAGTCGCTCTGAAGAAGAGTGTATGCTAAGTTCTGTGTGTGTGTGTATATATAATTAAAAAATCTATAATTTAACTACACTGAATCTGACAGGGAAAATGTGTCGCCCTTGGGCGCCCCCTCACCCGTCCTCGTAGTTCCACATGAATATGTCGTTATCAATCGTCAGCCACGCCCTGCTTATCTCCGGGAAAACTCCCATCATGCAATTACACTGCATGTCTGCAAAGTGTACTGATTAAGGCATGGGAACAGATGAAGCATTTCTTATATGAAGTGCGCCGTTAATCAGCGGGACGCGCCCTTTCGCACAGTGAGAGGATACGACTGAACTGCTCCACCAGCTCCGGAGGCAGCGGGACCCTGCGCACAGCGCTCAGCTCCGGCAGATTGGGCACGCTGATGAGCCCCGGACCTTGCAGAGGGTAATCCATGTCCGACACGCCAGACAGAGAGGGCATATCTGCAAGAAGAGAGGAGAGAGAGGTCAGTCGAACAAAATGACCCTGACCAACCATTATAAATGCACGACCCGCGAGTTCGACTGCTCACAAAACTGAGGGGGACATTTCAGAATTTTATTTTATTAAACAAGATGATCAGAAAGCAGGCTCCTGTAAAACGCTGCTCACGAGAACTTACTATGTGAGGGAACATTGAGCAGCTCGGACAGGTCCGGAAAACAGCGGTCTTCCTGCAGATGACGATCCATTAGCCGAGCTGAGTTCTCCAGGGCATCTTGCAGCGCCGCTGCCACACTGCCTGGGCCCAGGCTGGACGGCATGCTGGAACGTAGGGGGCTCGCCTAGAAGGGAGGGGTACGCAGAGAATCAGCTAAAGGTGTCATCCAAGGTCGCTGTGTGCTTTCAGAGAAACTCTACAGTGAGATAAGATTTTACCCATCTCAAGCTGTACAAAAAATGAAAATCAATATGTTGATTTGAGCGCGGCACGGGGGTTCGGTTAGGTGTTAGGTTAATCGGCATCTCTAAATGCGACCCGTAGTGCGTGATCTCATAACCAACAATTTTCATCCTGGACTTAAAGCACGCCTGATAAACCAGTTTAACCATCGACTTTTACTTTCCTTCACAAACAATCGTTAACGACCGTCAACACAACCTCCGTGCACGTGTACGGAGAACTGTTATCACTTGCCGCAAAGGCTTAATTAAAAAGCGTTTGTCTCTAGTTCTAACAATGCCCTGGTTGCTGTGAAGCCACCTCCGGTGCTCTACGTGCTCTTGAGGACAAAACCAGCACATCATACCGGGGATATTCTGTTTAAATCGACAAGGAACGGAGCGGAGTCAAAAACCGTACGTAACACCGTGACGATGCTTTATTTACATATAAAACGGCGTAAACCGTTGTGTTTGAGCGCACAGAAAATAAGCACGGCGGTGAAACAAGACACAAACGCTACAATTCTTATAATAGTCAGTCTCACCTGAAATAAATAACGGTTACTGTTCTTGGTTTAGGCTGTCAGTTTCCCAAAGTTTTACGTTAGCTTTACCGCTAGCCTCTAACAATTGTGAACGCTTTTATAACGCATACAAACCACGCGCACCTTTCGTATGACATTGATAAACATTTCTGGCACGGCTAAGCTTGAAATAACTGATCACGAATACAACCTGCAGTTTAAACAGCAACTGCCTCTTCACAATTAAACTCCGTCCCGCCAAACACACGCGACTCCGCGCATAGAAACGGCTCGCACGCGCTTCCGTTTCCAGTTAGCAGCTAGAATAAAAGTATCTAACGGTGTTACGTACGGTACACTTCATACACTTTTTGCAATCTACATTTATTCGCCCAGAAACGTGAGTAAAGCATTTTTTTTAATTGATTGCAATGTAATGTATTAGTTAATTAGGGAAAAATCATATGTGAGCAGCTATGTGTGTGTAAGTTCATGAAATATGGAAAATAAACAGGGTTTAAAATGCATAGAAGTCTGTCCTCGTGGTTTGAGGAGACCACTGGCCCTTCTACGGTCACGCATACGTGGTTGATACGTTTTTGAAAAAGTGTACTGACTTCCAGTCAATTTTATATTGATGGTTGGACACTGGTGGTTTCAGACTGATTTCCACATTTGATAAAAGAAAAGGCTGAAAAGGTTGTAATTCTAGTGATCGGGGAGGGGGTTTTATTTCAATACACTGCTCACAAAAATGATGGCATATTTCATTTTGGAGGTACAGTCCAATCAGGTTAATTGGAGAACCGGTTAACGGGAGCAGCCGCTTATTCGGACCGAATCCTAAAGTACAGAAACAAATCCTATTATATACGTGTGATTTTATTCGCTTATTTGGACCAAAATTCCGTTTAAT
>JAUZST010032686.1:0-28730 GCA_034779995.1 Parotocinclus haroldoi | reverse complement strand
CAAATCTCAATTAAAAACATATTTATTTACTCAGGCTTTTGAATAGTATTTCCAAATGTTTACTGCACTTTCTTTTGATTTCCCTGAGGTGCTCCGGTTTCTTCTCTCAGAGCGGAGGATCCCCGCCATCCCACCATCTCCTGATCACACCGGAATGCGGTGTTTTATCTTAAATCTACCTCTGACTCATTTTACATTTTAATTAGGTACAATTATATAATTATTATAGTTAGCATCCATGCCACCCATGGAGGATGGGTCCCTTTTCTGTGTCTTGGTCCTCTCAAAGTTTCTTCCTCCTAAATAAAGGAGTTTTTCCTTGCCACTGTTGCCATAGGCTTGCTCAGACTGGGATTGGTTGTATTTGTTTGATCTCATCATTAAAGAATATAAGGAAATCATTACTGGGATACACCAGAGATTACATTGCCAGTATTTAACAGTATCAAAGTGAATGAATTTTAGATTATTCTTGATATTCTTTATTAAAAGCAAGAAATATTTCAAAATAACATTTTTAAGGGTGTGCTTGTATTCAGTTAGGGCATCTTTACATGTTGATTTATACACTTTCATGATAGTCTGCCACCATTTGCGCTCTAATTTATGCGCAGTTTGCGTTACAGGATGTGTATGACTGTTACACCAAAGGACAAGCCTTTTATCTCTAAGCATTTTAGTTTTAACTGGTGGTACATTGTTTAAGGTTGGGTGTAGAACAGGCTCTTCATGTGACAAGGTTGTTAGTTATATAAGGTTATTAATGAAAGAAGAAAGTAATCAGAGACTAAATCACTGTGATAAAACAGCAAGCTTATCAATATCCCTGCATTTAATCAAATGCAGTTTTAGGTGGATCATGTTCATTTTGATGATGAATTTTAAAGTTCCCAACAATTTAAAGCTTTAACAGTTGTTAGTAGTAGTTTATATACAAAGTCTCAGAGTTCATGAAGAAACTCAGAAAAAGGAACTACCATGGGGCTGGGGCTAGGTGGAATTTATTCCCATTCTTGCTTGATGTACAACTTCAGTTGCTCAACAGTCTCAGTTGTCGTATTTTGCACTTTATAATGCACCACATATTTTCAATGGGAGACAGATCTGGACTGCAGGCAGGCCAGTCTAGTATGTGCACTCTTTTAGTACGAAGACACACTGTGCAGAATGTGGCTTGGCATCGTCTTGCTGAAATAAGCAGGGACATCCCTGAAAAAGATGTTGGATAGATGGCAGCATATGTTGCTCGAAATCCTGTATGTACTTTTCAGCAGGTGCCTTCACAGATGTGCAAGTTACCCATGCCATGGGCACTAACACACACACACATACTATCAGAGATCCTGGCTTTTTAACTTTGCACTGCAAACAATTTGTACACTGCACTGCGCGGTTAAGATGCATGTGTGTTGTTAATATGTAAGAGACTTGCCGGATAGCTTTAGCACTGAACCCCATATTGAGTTCTGGTGCTGGAGCAAGGCAGTTTACATTACGTTACATTGCTCACCTGAGTTCCAGTAAACTGTCAAGTGATAGCTGAAAACACAACAACTGGTATCGGAAGTAGCATTTTCCTAAGCCTAATTCCTAAAGAATTGCATGTATAACTAATTTTGGAACTGGAAACAGAAGACGTATCGAGTGCCAATGCTAACTATCATTGGGATGCTAATAGGCTTACAGCACAAAAGTGCTAGTGCATGTGAAGCTAGACCATGTGACTAAATCTCACTGCCACAGCATTTGGATGTCAAAATGAAGGACTGACTGAGGAAACAGCAAAGCTAAATAAAATAAAAAAGGTGAAAAAATAAATACAATAAAAATTAATTCATAAAATAAAAATAAATGAAAATGGAAGATGAGGAAATCCATCATCCAGGGGCAGAACTTAGTGGTGCTAGCAGCACAGAACAACCACCACCCTGGCTATGGATACTATTAGTGTATAAACCAAATAGCTGCAACAAATCGAGTCAACTGTCAGGGACATTCAAAAACCATGGGAAAAACAGTCTGATTAACCGTATCAGTAAGCTACAGTCTCAGGTACATCACCTATCTTTACCGAACACAAGCAAGAAGTGCAATCCCTCTACAATCCCTCTTGCTTCAGCTGATTTTTCCTCAGAACTTGAGGTGATCTATCAGTACTCTCACAGGCCAGCCTCAACAAGACAATGGGATGCAGATGACCCTTGTGAACCAGTAGTGCGTAGGCATCTGCAGGCATCTTTGCTGCCTTGACACGGATGTGGTGTGAAGATCAGCGTGGAAGCATTTTCTACAGACAGCATTGTTTCTGATGAACTAAATATCCTTTATATTTCATGTATATTCATGTCATATTTCCATTTTATGTAGTTGTGCTTAGGGTTTGGACTGTGTAAAAAAACAAACACAATGCAAGGCACAGCTCAAGAAACCCCATCCTTGCTAGCTTACACAAATGAGCCACTGCCCAATACTCCCTGGTTGTCATTTGACTCTCATAAAGTTCCCCATAGCCAAGGCCATAAAAGGGGTGACCCTGTAGTAGTGGCGCTAGACTTAGAGGGAAATAATGCGACTGTTTTCCCACAGTCTGTGAGACCAAAACTGAAATGTGGACAGTCATCAAATGTCACAAACCCTCACACTCGTGTATGTCCTGGGTCAGTGCCCTCCTAGTGTGTTGCTTTTACTGTGATGCCTCATCCAGCTCCCCCTGAAAACCACCCTGATGTAAACAACCTCCACGCTCCGTACATAGCCAAGCCCTGTCCAGTTTCACCAACTGGCCCCATGAGTATGCCAGTTGCAATGCTGTATGCACCTCAGTATGGGTTCACACAGACACATCAAGTCAAGGGTGTGCAGGTGTTTAGTGGCCATGTAGACAGCCAGATCTTAATAGATGATTGGATACGAGATAAGCAGTACCTGTAAGATGCTGGTGGTCTTCTCCCTCATCTTGCCTTGACACTTGAGTGGAGAAGTGAGGAAGCTTGTGTTGAATTCTTATGAACGATGTTAAAAACCTGGTGAGTCACCATGCTCTTATGCCATTGTCTTGGAAGCTACTCTGCGGGCTGCTGAAGACTCGCAGTATGGAGGTTTACCTTTTAAAGACCATGATGTCAACTTAAATCGTCAGTTCTTCAGGGGCTGAGTGATGAAGAGGTCTACCTGAGGCTAGCACCAATGAAGTCAAAACTGTCTTCATTCAGAGAACTTCAGACAGAGTTATGTTGTCTGGCTAAAGAGGGATTAAGGTTCCAGACCCCAAACAAATCCAAGAAAACTGTCAGTCAGGTTCATGTACAGAGCCCAGAGCCTGGTCCAAAGCCAAAACCCGAGATCACTAACAGACACAACTCAGATTTGTCAGAACTTACTGAGCTGGTGAAGAGATTGGCCTTAAGCCAAGAAGAGCAGCTACAGAGACTAACTCAGTTGGAGGCCAAGTTAGCTAAGCCTGGCAGTATATTACGAGAGCATTCACAGAGTCAAGTTTCAACTAAAAACAAGCCAAGCTTTACATGTCATCGTTGTGGGAAACCTGGTCATGTTGCAAGCTCTCATTGATTCAGGGTCTCAGGTCACAACTATCACTAAGAAGTTTTGGAAAACACACCCCCAGCTTAGTTGGCAAAGACCCAAACCCTCTGATATCCCAATAGAAGGAGCAGCAGGCCAGCATGTGCCCCACTATAGGGTGTTAAACATTATCCTCAACTTTCTTGACACAACATTTAGCAATGTGTCAGCTTTTGTTGTTCCAGAAACAGAATACAGAACAAGTGTTTTCCTGCTAATTGGTACCAATGTTACCGTGCTTCTAAAGAGCACCTACAAGCTTCCTAAGGTAAACAGTTCCTTTCAAAGGTGAAGCAGACCAACCCAGAATGGTACTCAGCATTAATGGATGTGGTGAACTCAAAAGGACAGACGGAAAAATTGGCACTGTGAAATTTGCAGAATATCGCACAAGAATGATCCCCCCTGGCAGTGAAATAAATCTCAAGTGTAAAAAATGTCGTGTATCCAAGGGCATGCCATACACAGCCCTAGTTGAAAAGCCGCCATCTCAAAAGCCACAGGATGGTTTGGTCGTAGGTCGTATGCAGCTGCATTTCTAGTGAAAAGTGTGTCAGAGATCACTGGTGAAGTGGACAGAGAAAGTGATTCCAAGCATGGAGATATCTGCCTCTCAAAGAGCCAAAACAATAGATCACCTGAGGAACGGGTTCAGCCCACCAGTAGTGAGTTAGAGGGTCTGATCATCAAAAATGCAAATGTTTTTTCTCAGCATTCCCTTGACTATGGACACACAAAGACAGTAAAGCATGAAATTCCACTGATTGACACTAAGCCTTTTCGCATGCCATACAGAAAGATACCCCCTACACAATACCAACAGGTTAAAAAAGCCATTGAATAGATGAAGAATGCTGATGTGATTCGCCCAAGCAAAAGCCCATATTCGTCTCCGATTGTTGTTGTTACATTCTGCATAGACTACAGAAAACTACATTCTTGTAGCAATAGAAACGCTTTCCCCCTCCCAAGAATAGAGGATGCACTCGAGGTTCTAGGGCAGGCCAAGTATTTCTCAACTGTTGATCTAACCTGTGGTTATTGGCAAGTTGAGGTGGCTGAACATGAGAAACATAAAACTGCTTTTAGCACACCCATGGGCCTATATGAAGCGAATCGGATGAAAGAATCGGAGGAAAGAATCGGAGGAAAGAAGTGCAGTAACTTGGTCATGTGGTGTCAGCAGACGGCATAAGTACAGATCCTGAAACAATAAGCAAGGTGAAAGACTGGCCAAAACCAACAAACCATAAAGAGCTGTTTAAATTTTTGGGCTTCTCAGGGTGTTATCGCCGTTTCATAGAGGGGTACGCCTCTATAGCAGCTCCTCTCTACCGTATGACATTTGGAAATCCAAAAAGAAAGAAAAGAGGCACCTCACCTGGCAATGTTTGGTAGTAGACTGCCAAACAGCTTTCCAAACCCTGAAAGAGATGCTTGTCAGTGCTCCTTTATTAGGATACCCTGATTACAACTTACCATTTGTACTGCAGATTGATGCATCAGCGGAAGGTCTGGGGGCTGTGTTAGCCCAATTCCAGGGTGGTTCTGAGCTAGTTATTGCTTATGAGAGTAGAAGCCTAACTCCAGCTGAAACATGTTACCCTATAAATTAGAGTTCCTGGCATTGAAGTGGACTGTCACAGACTAATTCTATGATCACCTATAAGGAAATCAGTATACAGTACTGACAGACAACAATCCCCTAAAGTATGTCATGTCTACAGCAAAGCTTGATGCAACAGGGCAGCACTGGGTGTCACACTGGCCACGTTCAATTTTGATGTCCAATACCGACCAGGAAAGGGAAATTCTAATGCTGATGTACTATCAAGACTGTCACATGGAGACGTACAGGCAGCGCTGATGTCCCCACAGCGAGTATTACCAAGGCATGAGACAGAGGTTCTTCTGGAGAGTCTAAGGGCTACTAAGGACAAGTCAGATGTGATGGAAAGCTCTGGAAGTCTGGGAGAGCTGGGAGAGTCGTGTCCAGTGAAAGAACCTGACCAAACATTGGCAGCTGGTCATGATATGGTTTGATGGGGTCGGAACAGATGTTTTATCAGCTATGACCAAACAGAAAGTCAGGGCTAGCCAAAGAGCGGATGCAGTGATCAGGACTGTATTGCAATGCAAAAAGCGTGGTATCAAGCAGTTTGGGACAGAGTGCTTGGAGAGCGGACAATGCCTTCTTTTAAAGTAGTGGAGGAGGTTAGTGGCTGTATCGCCAAGTTAAAGGAGGCCAAGGAAAAGAGTTGAACCAGCTAGTCTTGCCGGAAAAGCTGAGGGAGGTCGCCAAGACTGCTCTACACAACGACTTTGGACACTTTGGGGTCGATCGAACAATCGCTATAATTAGAGAGCAGTTTTATTGGCCACAGATGTTTAAGGACATTAAAGTGTGGTGTGAACAGTGCAAGAGTTGCTGCCTCAGGAAAACCCCTGTTTCTGGCCTGAGAGCTCCGTTGAACAGCATCCACTCCAGTGCTCCCATGGAGTTGGTCTGTATACACTATCTGACACTTGACAAATCCAGGGCTGGTTTAAAGAATGTGCTTGTGGTCACAGACCATTTCTCCAGGTACTGACAATACAAGGAACCAAAATGCAAGTACTATGGCCTCACTCAGGCATATGACCAGGCCAACCAAGTGTCCAGGAAGGCTAAGAAACAACAGAAAAAGCATTGAAAGGCCAGAGTAAGGTATTTTCAGCCAGGGGAGTCCTGTTTAAAGTGTTTAAAGGATGGCTGAAAAAGAGTTCTCTATGAAAACCTTCTAACCCAGTGCATGTTTCTTCCTGCCCTAAACAAGGAAATACTACAAAGAAGTGAATAAGGGGAAGAGGTGTCCCACAGTGTTGTGTGCTCTTTCTAAAGGTGACACGTGTAGTGGTGCTCTGAGATTAATTCTAATTAATCCTTTAAATATATACAGCATTCATAAATATTTTGAACAGATTAGCACTAAATTGCATGTTGTCTTAGATGTATAAATTTTACTATATTTTTGTGTTCTAGTGTTGTATTTGTTTGTTAATTATTGCAGCAAGTGTGGTGTAAAATATGGAGCTTAACTAATTAGTTTTATTGGATATAGTGTTACAAAGAACAGTTTTAATGCAGATTCTGGAGTTTAAACCTTTTTTATTAGTATATGCTTTCTTTTATATTAATAGAAGCTGTGAAAGTTACTCTAGAGATAGTTATTCTATGTAATGTTGAACTATGAATGCTACTGAAAAATTGAACTGATTTAAAACACAGTGTGGTGGTGTTGTATGCTCTTTCTGAAGCTGAAGTTATGCAGAGCTGCTGTGTGAGCCTACCAATAAATGAGAGCGTCCAGCTGATTACACCACGTATCTGTGCTTCCTGGTCCATTAATTCCACCAAAACACAACGCATAGCCCAGCTAGGGATCCATTGGATCACCGGCCCCTCACCTAGTGTGTATATACAAAAGAGCTTCTATGTGGTGTATAAATGTAAGTGTGCCCAACTAGCTGTCCACCAAAGATAAAGATAGAGCCTACTGCAGAAGCAGAAAGCTGGTGTGAGGTAATGAGAGAGCAGAGCATGTACTCACTCTTATACTCCATGCGTTCATGACCCACACTGATTGTTCCTCCAATCATACATACACCAAAGCACCATATACACAACATATACACAATACAGACCATTGCAGAAGGAAATAAAGGGATACAACAAACATCCTAACTTTTCACACACATGTCCCTTTAAAGTATCTGCCCTCTGCCTACTAGTATATACTGCCTATACGAACTGGATGACGTCTTAAAGCAGAGAGCCCGCCCCATCTGATTCCAGCACTAATGTGTTGGCTGGGTGATCCACCAGCCGCAGAACTCTTTAGGGCGGAGAGACAATTGCCCCATGTGACAACTCTGCTTACGAGCCTGATGTAGCAAATCCAGCTTTAATTCACCTCTAATTGACCCTCAGAATTAGATAAGGAGCTATTTTCTTCTCTTCTCTCTCTGTCCCATCGTCTCAGGACCCTTTGCTTCGCGAGCACCATAAACCAATCCTCCCATTTGGGGCCATAAACTTGACAAAACTCTCATGTGAAAACAAAGAGGACATCTGGCATTGCAAACTTTGACAAGGACTGTAAAAACTGATAAAGATCAGAGATTCACCACTTGAAAGGACCAACACTTGGAAGCACAAACCCCCTTTTCACATAGGAATGCGCAGAGACAGCAACTCAGAGCGATCAGAACACACCTTTAGGATTTTATTCATTTCTCCTCAGACATTAAACTTTTCTCTTGTTCAACAAATCAGTGGTCACCAGTCATGAAGGTCCTTCCAACGAGACCAAACATGCCTGAATTAGGCATAAGGAGCCACCGTTTGTGAACAATTAACTAATAAGTAATGGTCAAATAGCTGTTAATAAAATCTGTGCTTGTTTGGTAAAGTTATGTTACTCTTGCTAACTTGACTATCACCTCATCGCATTATCTTCTATAATAAATATAAATTATTTACATATGACTTTAATGAATGTAACCTTATCTGTACTCTGTATACGTGTTACACAGAAAATGTATTATTCAACTGAATTTTATTCTGTTCTGAAAGATAGTATAATACAGTATGTATATGTTATTCTATGTTTACGGAACCTGATTAGAATACTGTGATCTGTATGGTCTCTATCTAGTTGTCAGGTATCCATTTATCTGCACAAAGGAGACGAACTGAGAAGTGAAATATGAGGATTTAAGTCTTATTTGTAACACAATAATGTGCCTGTGCTTTAAAAATGCATTTATATGTATCACAGTATCATATATATATATATTAGATTTAATACTATAGGATTTATTAAAACCTTATGGTGAATATGAGGAAAAGAGACTTTAAAACTCAGGCGGAGCCAGATAGAGTTAAAAGAAACTTTCCATTGGCTGAAACTCGGCCAACCCTCAGGCTCTGCCCTCAACGCTTCTCGTTCAAAACTTGGAGCGCGGAAAAGTTTAGGCAGTCAGACCCGGAGCCTACTGGCCAGGCCGAGCAGTGAGTCAGATCCAGCTTTCCACCAGGCGAACTCAACGTTTCACCGGTTTGATTCAACTTTCTACTTTTGCGTATTTAGGATCTTTGCCTTTTTCTTTTATGCTTTAAGTTTTGTGTCGCTGTTACTTTACTCTTCACACTTGTTTACTTATCGCGCTCGCTTCTCCACTCCAAGAAGTGGTTACCAATTCAACTATCGCTGTTGTAGCCAAACGCCTACATATGTTAACGATGCCAGTCCTTATACGTTGCCATAGCTACACTGTAGCGATCGTTCCATTACCGGTGACCAACGGTTAAAGTCGGATTTGAACTTAAGCGTACGTAACGATTTTTGAAAGATCGAGCACGTAACTTTGAGCTGGGCCGGAGAAGATCCGCACCTGGGGCCGCATCCGAACGCCGTCTCAGAGCTGGAAGACACGAATTCAACAGGCGTACCCATCTGTGCCCACCAGGACAAGGGAACCATCCAACGAAGCGCAGACTGAAAGGTCTTTGCCAAAGCGGTCCGGGGGCACAAGGACGTCTCTTACAAGTTAAGCTCCGGCAACTTCTGCGTCACCCCTATCGATCTGGTATGACTTTTGCTCAGAAAGGGTTCTCGGGATTTTAAGAATCTTTACTATGGTGTTTTGATTAAACAAAATAACCAACCGAGCCTTAGTTCGTATCAACGTACTAAAGTCTCTCCATCATATCACTATAAACTCTGACTTAATCCAGTAAATAGTTCACGTATATCCTCTATCTCATAATAACACTCTATCACTATAGTTAGACCAGGTTTATACAGATCTTGGTGTTTTACTACGTGCTGATGTGAATTTTGCTTTGTTTATCTCCAATAAACTTGTATCTTTGAACCAACCTTGGTGCTAGACGTGACGTAATTCTTCAGAAAGAGATACTGAAATTACTGTGAATTAACGATCTTAAGTTGTGAGACTGTCTTAATATCTTAAACTGGAATCCCTGATTCGCCAGTTACAAAAATAAAGGGATCAGGTGGTGCCCTGTTTCATTAATAATTAGTTACATCATACGACTTCCATATGTGTAGACATTCTGCTACAGTGCCACACAGTGACTGTTCAGTAGGGTGTGTGGTCACTCAAGACTGCCAAAACAAACTGACAGTGATGGGGCATGGACGGGATCAGATTGTCCAGTTTTTGTGGGATGCATATTCATTCTGAAATGTTTCCAATTTTTTTGAGAAATAACAGTTGTTCTATGTAATGCTAAAAATTACAATATATTCCCATATTCATTCTTTCATATTTTTTGTAATACTATTTCAAACACCCCTAATATGGACCGTACCATTTCTCATCTCAAATGCATGTCTCATGTCTTCGTTGTTTGTATCGGCATTAAGGCTACAGTTGTGCAAATCAAAGAATGCCCTGAATGTTAATGCAAGTAGCTCGATATCTAGATTGTTTAATACACGTTGTCACCTTGTCCATTTTGGAATCACATTGCGTCACCTGCATATGGATGAATGCTAACATCAGCTAGTAACTTTTAATTTCAAGTGTTGGCGTTGAATTTCGTTTCGCAACACAAAATATGACATTCAAATTACTGTCATATTGTCATTGACATATCTTATCTAGAAGGAATGGTAGACATATCTATCATATCATATCTATCATATTATTTTAACATATCTATATATAGAATGTATTGTTTCAGAAGACTAGTCGTTGGTGTGCTTGTACTGGTGCAGATAGCCATTTGTCCTTTTTATTTTAGCTTTGATAAGGTTTCACTCAGGAATTCAGGGCTTTTACTTGGTTAGGTAGTAAAATAATATAAATCAATGTGTGGTGAAGGCTGCGTAATTGTATTAGTTTGAATGTATGACTATTTTCTTGAACTCAGATTAGACTTCATTTATAAGAGTCAGCATGAGCAAGAGAAAAGAAGGAGAATTTTGTTGCTAAAAACCTATGCCTTTAATGTTGGTCAGGCACAGGGATGGATGCTGTATCAGCTACATACCGCAGACATTTCATTAAATAAGCGCGGTACTATAAGACATCGTGGAAAAAGTTGACCCTCCTAATTGTCACTGTATAATTGGTACCCTGCAGAGAAGTATATCTTTCTTATATTTCACATGTTCAGCTTTATATAATAGTTGTATATAGTAGTATTGAATTCTACCTACATTTAGATCAGTTGTCTTTTAAGTGAAATTATGTTATTCATTATTCCAATCTCAATCGAATAACTATTCCCTTAACTAAGTTACTTATTTGGGGCTTTGATGGCACTGCTGCAATTTGCCAGTGCCTTCAATCTTGGTCTGGGGGTACAGAAAAGACATAGAAATAATCTCTAAATAAATATGCTTACAAATTGAGCACAGTGTCTTATATAACATATTGTTGATAACTGGATCCTGAAAAAAATAAACCTTAAATCCATCACTCCATAACTTTTAAACTGATTTTCACTATTCCACTATTTGTGCCCTTCAGCATCTTTGATCATTTTCCCCTCCTAAAAAAGTGTTTTTTTTTGGCTGCTACCCTTCCAAAAAGGCCCTTCCTAATCAAGCGGTAGCAGGGTCAACTTGAATCCCAATGAGGATGCCAGATGCTGCTACTGCCAAAGTGTAGGTCGCAGTAAATAACCCTGTAGCCTATAGGAGCTGTTTTGTTTACCAGCCTTTTTCAGTTCACAACATTTCCTTATTCTAATACTAAAAAGATACTAATAAATAATTTTAGAATTTTATTAAACTTTTAATTGGTTAGGTAATTTTATTTGTTTCTGCTTGCAGAGTTAACATTGTTTTGCCATATATAATACAAACATTTACATATATGGGCTATATCAGTTACCTATCTGTAGATTTTGCTGCTATGAAAAACTTCCCTCTGTATCAGGGATATAAATTTGGAGCCAGGTTGACATTTTGAGGTCTTTGTTAAAGAAAATTCATGTCTGGATGAAGATAGCCAGGAAGCAAGATGACCGCTTTCTAATTTGGTATTCTGCAGGGAGTTCACACAGCTTAGGTGGTTGAGACCTGAGGAAATAGGACCTCACTTCAATCTGAATGATCTAAAGCAACGTTTTAAATGCAACATTAGTAGCACTGATTTACCTACTAATGGGCTGCTCTTGGACTGAACTGACGCTTTTACCTGTGTGCCCTGGGGGTATGTGTAGCACGTCAACTCCATTATATTTGACAGATAAGCTTGGAATTCTAAGACAGTCAGATGCTTTCAGTCACTTCTTAAGTTCTATCTTAACCAAACCTCATCACCTTAAGCATGCAACTCATTGGGAAAGTTGTGCCAAACTTTACGCAACATCTACAGGATTTACATTTCCCGAATTTAGCAGACACATTTCTCCACAGTGCCTTATAACTGATGCTGACTTGCAATGTACAGTTTCAAGGTTAGGGCCTACCATGTCAAATGCCAGCTCAGGCTCTTTAACCCTGGACCTTCTTGCCAATGACCCAGTAGCTTATATGACTTATTGCAGCTGTTTTACGTAGATTCTGCGGCTATAAAAAAGCTCACCTCAGCATCAGGCCCATAAATCTAGAGTCAGGTTAATATTTTACTGACCCGTGATACTAAATTGTCTAGAAAGGTGCCTGAAAAATAATGAAAACGCACCAACCAGTCAAATTGCTGCAAAACTTGCCCTGTCTCAGGCAGATGATTACTGGTGCGAACTGTTTAGACAGTGGGTCTTACCACAGAAGGATGTAAAAGTAACTGATAGACATGCCTCTAAGATGCACTTGACTAAGAAAAGCAGGAAGGTAATTAAACAAAACTCCTGCCATCTATGCCATCTAAACACCCATATACCGATATATGCAGGACATCCTGCAGCCACATGCATTGCCTCCCATAGCATATATATATGAGGGGGGGTTGTTCAGGGGTGTTCAGCATATATTATACTCCTTGCTTTACAATACACTTAACTTACCATGGATTTGTCAGAACATAACATATTTTGTTTTATAATGTAGTTAATTTTATTATTTTTCTATTACTTGTTTAAATTTTATTAATAATCTATTTATTTTAAACTAATTTTGCTATAATTTAATATACATTTAGTATTTATTTAATTAACATCTAGGCCACCCATGGAGGATGGGTCCCCTGTTGAGTCTTGGTCCTCCTCTTGGAGTTTTTTCCTTGCCACTGTCGCCCTAGGCTTGCTCAACTTGGGATTGGCCTTTTAAGATCTTGTATTACTGAAAGCTGCTTTGAGACAATGTAACATTGTAAAAAGCGCTGTATAAATAAAATTGAATTGAATTGAACTGAATTGAACATGGCCGCCATCTTTAAAGCCCCCATTTTTGATCAAGTTTTTCCATAGGAAACTGGTCACGCAGTATATAAAAGAAGGCCAGAATTGTCTTTCACAAGAGATATTGATTTGCAATATCTCTTGTGGTGCAAAAGTTATCAACACAGACATTTCAAAACGTTGGTGTTGATGATTCTAATGTCGGGGGAACACGGCTGCCATATCATAGCCTCAGACTTCAAGAATCAACACCCAGAAAGAGCACCAATTTCGCACAGCACTGTTGCATCCCTTATAGCCAAATTCAGAGAAACCGGGGTCACTACCGACAAAGAAATCTCAACAATGATTTTGACAGCCTATGTGAAACGTCCACAGCGCAGAATGAGACGTCTCCTGTGTCTTTTGACTCACCCTGTATATTGTGACATCTTGACACGATGAATCACTAGTCCTCTATCAAAAATTAATTAAACAGTGACCTCAAAGCTATAATCACCATGAACTGAACATTTTAATTGGATAAAGAATAATAAATAATTAATTTTGTTTTGGAATTTTCGCTTGTTTATTTTTGCCCTCATAGTTCACTACTGTAAATCACATATATTTTGTGACTTTAATTGAAAGAAAGACATAGATATATTATTTATGGTTATTTATGCATTTGAAATCATCCTCAGTGATGTAGGATATGGCATCAGATATTATTTTCCATATTCTGGAATCGTTTCATATTTTGAAGAATTTGTAAATGCTTGGCTTATTGTTAGCTGCTTTTTGCAGGCGCTTGTTGTTGAGCGCTTGTCAGAGTCTGTTTTTTTAGCCATTCAATGTTCGGTAACAGATTCTGCTCCAATTGTTGACTAATGGTATTACCTTTGATCAAGCCAAAATGTGTCTAAACAATGGACACAGCATTTGTCATTAAGACATAATGCTTTTTTTATACATTGGGTACTATGTTTTAAGGCTACTGCACATGATCATAAAAGAGAAGTATTAATAGAACACAAAATCAAAATAACTGACATGGACAGGGTTATGTTGGTCAATGGTTATGCATGGTGGTTTTGATTAATTTTTATTAACTCCCCAGCACTAGTGCACATGTATAATACATTTTCCATATAGTCTATTATTCAGAATGTTCTTCATTTAAAGTCTAGCTTTTAGGCTCGGAAAACTCACAAGTAATGCTGTATGCAAAGGAGCTAAAATCTTCATACACTTTGTTTGTCCTTCTCAAGTCAACCGACCTGAGTAGGTAGTTTCTGTCACTCCTTGATTCAACTGTGTGGATTATTTGGTGAGCCTTGTTTTAAACCTGTGTATGTGCTTCATAAAAAATACTCTCTTTATCTGAGTGATCAGTATACAGTCTCTGTAGCTGACTAATTAATAAAAACAGTGAAATGAACGAATTGAAATGAATAAAACCTTTACAAAACTTGTATAAATCTCACAAAAAGGACATGGAACTAAATACATCCAGCTGTAAATGAGCTACTTGACTGCCAGCTGTCATTATTTTTATGATAGCATATAGTTTTCATTTTACCTCATATGACTGGTTGAGGGTAAATGAAATGGAACATTTGCATGTGTTATTCCAGGTGGAGGTTTGTGCGCACTGGTAGCACGGGCTGCTCATGTCGTCACCTGTGTAGTCAATCTAAAACAAAGCACATTGTCAGCATGATTTGTTTGTTGCCAGGAATGTATTAAATGCTTCACAAATCACTGAGCTTGTGCTTTTACGTGGTCAAGCATATACCTTCATGATTCCACTGGAACTTTTTAAACCAATAAGTAAGCATGTAGTAATACAAAACTTGTTCACTCACACACACCTTTTGATTAATTCAATACTTCACTGTAATCATAGCAAAACTATTTTTGACAACACCACGTATTGTATCCCCAATTACTGGCACCCATAGAATGTTTTACAATCAAACTGTAACAAGCATGTTTCCATTTATATTCTACTTTTATAAGATGATCACCATTATATACACATGTATTGTACATGACATTCCATAATATACAATTCTAATCATAGAAACGCGTGTTGACCTTCATAAGTAAAGGAATTGAAACTGAAATGCCCATATCGCTACAGGAGAGAAAGTAAAGTTACTGGAACTGTGACAAACTTGCACGTGCCTGGACAAGGACCCAAGTTTATTTTGTCACACACACGCAGTGAGGAAAATGGTAAGATAGTGCCAGTAACTGCAGAGAAGACTCTATACACACTTACACATGAATGATTTTATTATATTATTAATATAAAGGGCATCAGATGTCTGAGAGCACTAGTGAAAATGATTGTTTGGTTCAAAACTCAAAACACATCTCAAAGATTTGCAACAAATATTTGAAAACCAAAGACGGTCAAGTGCTGACCGTCACGGATTGCCTTCCATAACCTGACCTAAATATATCAATATTTACTGGATCACATAAAGAGAGTGATCAGCCAAATCATTAAAACCATCTGCTCTATAACAATCTTTAACTGGGAGTTACACGAAAATTTAAGAAACACATGAATTAGTGAACCCATCACTGCCTCAACGTGGCTATTCTTCTTTTCACAGTGCATCCTCTGTCCTCATAAAAAGAAAACAGTACTCATCAGACCGGATGGATTTCTTTCATTGCTTCATGGTCTAGTTCTGACACTCGCATGCCCATCATCAGCACTTATGATGGTGGACGGGGTTAACACAATGAGAACACTAACCAGTCTGCCAACAGGCAGCTCCATATTCAGCAGGGAAGCATGGAAATTAGTGGTGACGTGTACACCCTTGAAAGGGGAAGAGGCCATAACAGGGACGCGTTAACCCACCACTCAGCCTTCAGGTTGTAAGACTCAATCAGGATTTGAACCCATGGCATAAGAAACAACCATTTGGTTGAGTCACCAGAGCCACAACAAACTTATATACAGTATAAAGAAAAATTCTTATATATAAATATAAGAATCCTTAAAAGTCATTAAATTATTAATGTTTTCCAACTAGGAGGGTACACGTAATTGTATTGAGAATAGCAGCTGTAAACAAACACGTTCTAGAGCAATAAACACGTGATACATTATTTGTATAGCACATTTTATACAACTGAATACATTACAAAAACAAAGGTAAAATACGTTCAAGAATTTATCTAAAAAGGGTAGCACAGAGTGAAAAAGCACAACAATAGCATGTAAGTTAAAATACTACTAAATTAAAACAAAGTACAATAAATTACAATTTAAATAATTTAAATACTATAGTAAATTACAGCACATGTAAAGAAGGACAGTTTTAGCAGAAAAGCAGATCACTTATAGGCACAAAAGAATATAAATATCTCAATTTGGATTTTAAAATGCCTGCAAACTACGACAAACATCTGAATTAATGTCCTAAGACATTAAGTCAGAAACACCTTAACATGAGTTTTTCTTCATTTTGATGATCAATAAAAGCTATTTAATTATTACAATTATTTTATAATAATAATTGTGATATTTGTCACAATGATCACAATTGTTAAAGAACTGTGACATTTATCAAATATAAAATGGCTTTGGTATTTATAACGTCACACCACGCAGCTAGTTTAGAGTACGAACTCAACACATCTTGGAATAAATAGGCAAATATTTTAAGAGCTTTATTCACTAGGTTGTTGATTTAGACAAACTACTAAAGTAATGACCAGATTATTGCATTCCCCTGCTCAAGTTACACTCCTCTCGCTTTTCTGTGCTGACTGAGAATGAAAATACCTCAAACTCTTTGAGATTGTTGGAGGTGACGAAGAGTCCGATGCCGATGGGGATGAAGAAGAGGCCGGTAATGAAGAAGACAGGCAGGACTGCAGCAGCAGTAAGAACCGGCTGCCATGCTGGGAGACGCTGCTGTTTAAAAGCCGTGTTATCAGGTTTCTCGCTGTTTTCTGCATTCGGTTCTCCTGCAGCCATCCCACCAGGCTTCGAGCTCTAATGTGCAGCGTATTTAACTGAAATACTCCACCTGATGTTGTTTTCTACGAATTCTATTTACTTAAGTGACTGTAACGTTCCCTAATCTACATGGAGTTACTTCTGCTACCATCAAGTCACTTTAACCACGGATAGAAGAAACCCTTCCTGCACCTGCACGAGACAGTAAATAAGGAAGAGCTTTCGTCCAATCGAATGAGAGTGAGAGCGGGTATTTAACACGCTTTCAAAGTGGTGTCGAGTTGATAAATACGACTTTCCCATGAGGAGGCGCTACATGAACAGCCTTAAATTCGGAAGCAGGGGTGGAGTACACCGAAATGTACGTGGAATTTTCACCGAGTCGTGATGTAGACGCAATTTCCAAGATGAAAACATGAACAAGTAGTCAGTAGGTCGTTTCATTTTAATAGAAACGTCATTTTGAACACCTACAATCAACGCAGACCTACGTTATTTTGCTATGTTTGTGTTGTGAAAAAATTCAAAAAGTCTAAAATCCACAGCTAACATTTTACTGGCTGTTTGGCAACTAAGCTATATTGCTCACAAAAATATTTCAAAATGAAATATCCCCAATAAAATATCCCCTAATTTTGATGAGCATGGTATTATGCATAACTGAAGCTAAAAGACATACATGTAATATATCATAAATCGATTTGGGAACCCTTAAGTAACAAATATTATTTATATAGCCTGCGTGTTTTGTTTTTTACTTCCCATGCAAATTTATGGGACTGTGGTAGCCTAGTGGTTAAGGTACAGGGCTATGGACCAGAAGGTCCAGGGTTCAAATCCCACCTCTGCCACAGTTGGGTCCCTGAGCAAGGCCCTTAACCCACAATTTCTTGGATTGCAAGATTGGATAAGGGCGTCTGCTAAATGCTGTAAATGTAAATGAACACTAGATGAGTAGATGATTTTCCTTTTCGGAGAATCCTGCCCCAGGCAAAAAAATGTACTGTGAAATTAAAGCCATGAAGTGGCCAAATTACCATCAAAATCCTAATAGAACTATGAAATAATTTGTGGTCAGTTCATAATCAACCGAGTCTACAGTAGTACTATGAATTTTGACAGTGGAACCATGAAGTGGCCAAATTACCATCAAACACTAATAGAACTGTCAACTTTATGGTCAAACTGTGAAGTTCACAATAAAACTGTCAAGCAATTTACAATTTTACTGTGAAATTTCACGCTACATTTTTTATCCTGAGAGTAGTTTAGATATTTTGCACGTATTTAAAACAATATTAATTCAAACTCAATATGAAAACATTTAGTACTGCACAGAATAGCGCTGTACTAAATGTTTTCATATTGTTTTAATTAGTATTGTTTTAAATACGTTCAAAATGTACTGTGAATTTATACAGTAAAATAAGATAATTCTTATCTATGCATCAAAATCCACAGTAAAACTATGAAATAATATATGGTCAGTTCATAATAAACCAAGTTTACAAATGTACTATGAGTTTTGAAAGTGGAACCAGGAAGTGGCCAAATGACCACCAAAATTCATAGTAGAACTGTGAACTTTATGGTCAATCTGTTCGTCAAGTTAGTACACTATGAAATTTCACAGTACTTTTTTTTACCCGTGCACTTGAAAATGCTATTAATATTCAATAATTTCACCCTGCTTATCTTGCTTTAGTTCCTGATAAGATTTTGTAAGAATTTAATGTTCACCAGTAATTGTATTTTTACATAGAATCTTGTTTTATTACATACCATTGACTATTTTACTTTGAATTAAATTATACAATACACACTCACTTGCCACTTTATGTGGTATACAGCACCTGCTCAGCTGCTCCTTAATGTAAATAGCTAATAATATAATTTCATGGCAGAGACTCAATACATTAATGCAGGTAGACACGGTTAAGACAGCTTTCTAAAGTGCAAACAGAACACCAGGAATGAGAATGGGAATGAAAAGTATGACTTTAAGATTTTCACACACAGCCATCTCTCATACTTTCAGAGAACAGTCTGATAAAATCTAGTGAGCAGCAGTTCTCAGGGTGCAAAAACAACACTTATATAACCATTAAGACTCATCTCAAACTAGTTTCTTGAACATGAAAATAGGTTGACTGTACTTAAATGGCCACAGTCACCAGATCTCAATCCAGTGGAACAGCTCTGGGAGGAATGGAAGACTCACATGATGGATGTGCAGCAACCAAAATCTATTTCGCACACCAAAAGGGTTCAACATGGTACTAGCAAGGTGTAGCTAATAAAGTGGCTGATGAAAATGGCTCTAGATTAAACATTATGACTGACTGTGTGTGAAGAGGTTTGCAATGCTTCATGACTGTAGCGCTCACAAGTGTCTCTGCTCACAAGTGTCTCTGCACACAAGTGGCTCTGGTCAGAAGTGCCATTTATATTAGTAACTTATTCATTTATCTATGACTTGACTTTGAATTTAGATCAGGTATAGGTTAGAGTCACTGGTCTGAAATTAAATTGAGCATATTTAGTTACCACACTTAAACCAAATACTTTATTTCAAACATTTGACCAACAATAGTAAAAACATTCATTACATATTTAAAGCCTTGGCCTTAGTGGCATTCACCAACATATACATTTAGTTTTGCCCATGGGTGAGCCTTTAACTATCTTTAACTACCTTTATAGAAATGGCACAGCAAGCAAGACTATAATCGTAATCAGACATGTGCTGTATATTGTAAAAAGATCTATAAATGTCTCTGAAAATGATTTACAAGACATACAGTGACGTTTGAAGAAGGAAGACGCTTCACGTTTGTTACCAGTAGAAGTAACAATTGTTAAACCATTTAATCTTTTTAGAGCAAACTCTCCTTTAAACTTGATTCATTTATTGTTCTAAAAACAAAGGCAATAATAAAAATATATGGGTTATTGACATATAATGAGTTCTGCTCTAATATGAAAACAAAACAGTGCAGATAATTAGATGATATCCTTTACAATGAAAGCATTACATTGTTTCATAAGAAATGGCCATCCATTGTGAAAACCAAGCATTTGCCTTGTGGATCTTTTTGCCTGAACTGTATTTTAGGCCTTGCTACCATTCTGCAGGGTTGCACTGCTAATGGATGACTTCTTTAGCTCAATACGCATGGACTGGCTCTCTGCTTTTGATTCCATCTTCACACCACTGGGGATTCCAGAAGCCCCCAAAATGGCCTTACCCGTTTTCATGCCTCGAGACATGGGAATGCGGGTAAGCCCCGATCGAGATGGATGGGAATCTGAAACAGGCTGCTGTAGACAGAAAAAGAGAACATTTCCTCACTTTTGTTACTAGAAGTCAGTGGTAATGGGGATTGATTTCACCATGTTTGAAAAGGTATTTTTCAAAAGGACTCATTTCATTTCATTTCATTTCTATAAGGGTACAGATAAATAACGATGGGATCGTCACGGGTTTATTAACAAGGGAAGCTTTGACCTGTGAATTCTTAATGGGTGAGAATGGATAACCTGTTCATGTTTCACAATCTTTACACAAGGATGACCTGTATGGCAGGTTGGCTAGTAGGAAGTCTCTTCTGAAAAACTTCTATTAGCGCCATATAGTTCAAAGTTTTTTGGCAAGATGAGGTCAAGAATGAACTTTTTGCAGTGGACCAAGCAAATCCTTGAGGACAAATTGCAAACCTCTGCTAGACAGCTTAGGATGGGTTCATCTCCCAGTCAAAATCCCAAAACAAAACAAGACAGTTGCTTAAATATAGAGAGGCTTAGTTATGACCTAAATCCAATATAAATTCTGTGGATGGGTTTCCACTCAGCACAATGTTTGATCCAACTCAAAACATGTTATAAGGAATAAAGGGTGAATATTCTCCAGTCTAGATGTGCAAAGCTGTTCTCACGATCCAAACAGGTTGATGACTGTAAATGAAACGGTGGTACCGCAAAGTATTAAAGCAGGGATTAATGACTTTTCTGACATAAGTTTTTCTTATTTTATTTATTTAATTGTTAGAATTGTCGCCTATGTTATATTCAGTTTTTGTAAGACAAAATTTGTAAATAAATCTGGAAAATGGAGGGCATGAAGGGGACTGTTTCATTGGGGTGTAATGATTTTCAAGGTGCACTGTAGATCACATGTTTGGCAGTAACATTAATAACTTGCTTAATAAGATAACAATATTTTAAATTAAAAATGATGATTTACCTATTTCTTTTATTTTATTGTTAACATTGCATCAGTGGCTATATTCCTCACAGTTGCAAAGTTATATCACCAAACTAGACTATTTAAAAAAGAAAAAAATCAACCTCAATGTAAGTCTTTGGAATGAAACCAGAGCTGCATGAGTCCAGGGTCGGGATCAAACTGGGAATCTCAGAAGTGTGAGCGTGCTATGCTAACTGCATGCATCACCCACTAGGTTCAATAAAATGTTATTATTATGCCATTTACGTATAATATACGGTATATTATGGTCACAATTAGGGAGCTGTATAGCCATGAAGGTCAAATAGTGTAAATTCATTTATATTTCAATATAGACTTTCATGATCGTTTTTTATTCTCCAGTTGTTAGCGGTGACCATTAGTTTTGGGGTTGGATTTAACACAGAAAAGCTGACTTTTTGGTTTCTAGCAGGGTGAGTCACATGACAATTGATCTCTGGCTCAAATTATCTTCCTTTTAAGTACATAACTGCCCATTACAAATCCCTCTGAAATGAATAGGGGTGATACTAGAAAATCTATCCTGTTAAATTATCATCAGTTACAACATAACATTAAGTAGAATGACTCTTAGACTTTCATATTAAGCCACAGTATGTTAAACTCTATTTCCCCAGTACTTACCACAGAAAGTGTTGGTCTGGGTGGTGCTGTGGCAACCTGTGTTATGGTGATGCTGCTTGTCACTTTGCTTGGTGCTGGTTTACAGATGGCACCTTGACGTGGTGAGCGTAGCACCGTACCTGTCGAAAGTTCTTTGCTTTCATATGCCCCGACCATAAGAGATGAGCTGCTGTTTTCCGGTTGCTTTCTGAATTGTGAACCTAAGTGAATGTGAATCTTATTGTCCTCTGTCATGATGATATTAGCATTTGAATTACACTTTTTGATGGGCGGAGGAACGATTCGTTTCTCAGGAGTAAGTTTAAAAACAGCTCTACCTGTAATCATCTCCTGAGACCCTAGAGTGCTTGATGTATCTGCCAAGGTAGAGGTGCTAACGGATGAAGGCGATGTGGGTGAGATTGGTCTGTCAGTAGAAGGAGACCTATTGCTCTCTGGGGACTTTGCTCTTGAGACAGTTGTGATGGTTATTGGAGATTTTGCTCCCTCTGGACGTTTCAGTTCTATGGCTGGTGGTGAAACAGCAGTGTAAGGAATGAGTTTTAATTGTGGTTTCTGTACATCCTGACCTGGTGTGGCAATTGCCCTGTGTAAGACGTTTTCTGAAGTAGAGCTGCTAATAAGCAGGGTTGCCTTGCTGTTTTGATTGTCTGGAGTCACTCGAATGTGTAATGGTTGCCCTCTGTTGTTGGCCATTTTCATTTCTGAATGTGCTGTCTCCCCATTTATGTGAACAGACTTTTCTGAAAAACTATGCATGTGGCTTTCTTTCTTTTTCATCCCAGGAATACTGGATTTCTTCAGTGTAAGGTCAGTAGCTGGTGGAGGGTAGAGTTCCCTCACTGTTGGCCTTTCTGCTGGTCTCTTAAGGCTTCTTTGTCGAAGGCTGTTCATTATGTGGTTTTCTTCTTGTACAGATTTTTTGATGAAGACAGCAGGAGTATCGTTATCCAGCGTTTCAATTCCTCCAGCATCCGTCTGCACACCTGTTGATGTCATAGGAGCATCCATCATTCTCCTTCCATTGTTACTAGGCCTTAGTGCACGACTGTAGCGTTTACTGATTTCAAGTTCTTTGGTAAGATTAAGAACTTCATTGCTCATGCTCTTCTTCTTATCTTCTTCTTGGAGTAATTTCTGTTGCAAAACAGAGAAGTCTACCTGGAGCTGTGACAGCTGGTCCTCCTTATTCATAAGCTCATGTATCTTCTCTTTAAGAGCTTGAAAATCTGCCTGTAGGTCTTTGTTTTTGATTTCTTCTAACCTGCACTTCTTCCATATCTCTGTTTCCTTATTAACCGCCTCTCTTTCTTTTACCCTAATCAAGGCAATCTGACTCCTCAATTCATCCACCTGCTGTGAAAGTGAATTTGCCTTCTCTTGCTCGCTCTTGAACCTTTTCTCCAGCATTCCGTATTCATCCTCTGTCTTAAGCAGATCTCCTTCAACAATCTCAAGCTGCTTAAGACGATTGCGTAATCTTTCGATTTCCATAGTCATTGCATTCACTTTATTTTCATCCTTAATACTAGAATTTGAAAGGCTCCCAATTTCAATGTTTAACATCTTGTTCATGGATTCTTTTCCATCATCCTTCACAGCATCGTTGCATTTGATCATGCATATCTTAGAATTCAAATCTTTACATTTCTCTTCCTCAGTCGTAAGTTTAACCTGCAGCTCATCCTTCTCTTTTACCAAAATATTGATTTTTGCCTCCATTTCTGATTTCAATTTTAGGAGTTTTTTACTCTCTTCTATCAATCTTTCAGTAACCTGCATGACTTTCTCCTGTTCTGCCTTAAATAGCTTCTCCAGTTCTGCTCGTTTCTTTTCCTCTGACCTTATTCTCTCTGCCATGTTCTTGCGTTCATTAACCATTATTGAAGTAACAGACTTTAGATTTATTAGCTCTTCTTTTAGGGCCAACTCTGTCTTCTCCAGCTTAAGCTCAGATGACTCCACCTCTTTTAAGCGAATTTTAACTGCCACTAACTCATCTGCCAGCTCATTTGTAAGGCTCTTTTCTTTCTCCAGAGCACTTTGAAGCTGAGTGCATTCATTCCTGCTCACAGTGAAGGCTGCCTCCAGTTTCTCCAGCTCCATCATCCTCTTTTGCACATTTTCCACCTCTGTTTTTAAATCCTTGTTGTGTATCTTCTCAGCCTGAAGTTTCTTCTTCAGCTCGCTGCATTGATTCTCAGTTTTGGTTATTTCCTCATCTTTGCCCTCCATCTCTAAGAGTCTCTTATGCAACTTCTCCAACTCTGCCATCAAGTTTGAGTTGCCACACTGTCCCTTGCTGATTTTGTCCCTCAGTTCCTGTAGTTCCTCGGCTGATTTTTGTAAAACAGCATTGGCTTCTTCCAGCTCCTCAATTTTTTGTGACAGAGCAGTTTGCGTCTGGCACATTTGACGTTGCCGACTCTCTTGGTTGACCAGTTTAGCAGCCATCTCATCATGCTGTAGGGCAAACTTTGAAGACCTTTCCTCTAGTTCAGCCTCGAGAGTTAAGAGTTTCTGATTGCCTGCCTTTTCTTTGGACTCCGCTTCACTCAGCTTTAGATCGTTCTCCTGGAGTTTCTCTTGAAGGACTTGAATCTTTTGACTTTGCTGGTCAATTTGCTCTAAGTGAAGTTGTTGTTCATCAACCAGCATCAGTGCAAATGATTTCAACCTGACCAGCTCACCACGAACTTTCTCTAGTCGCTTTGAGTGTTCCTTTTCTTTTCGTGTTTGGTAAGCTTTCTCTTGGTTTAACAATAGCTTTAATCTGAAAAACAGCACAAGCATAGATTACAATATTATACAAACTTTTGGTAAGACTTTATTATACCAAATACCTTGCAATTTTCTGTCGGTCACTGTAGGCAGGTTTCCAGTCTGTATATTGCTTTCATAAAGCTTAATGTATTTAATTTACCATATTATCTTTGTGAAATACTGATTGTGGAGTTGACATTCTTCTGGAGCATCCTGAAACAATTTCTTGTGAGTTCAAATTAAAGTTTAAATGCTTTTCACCCTTGAATGGGCTGGAGTGAGCACACACCAGCACAAATGGGCAGTTTTGTCCAACAAAAGCACATCCACTGTTTCCTATTTGCTGCTGTAACCATAGCCCCCCCCCCCCCCACACACACACACATACACACACACACACACACACACACAATTTACTCTTCCAATCTAAAGTAACACTTCAAGTAAAATAAAACATATCTGTTTGTCTTGAGACTTCTCATAAATATAATGCATGCCAAAAACTTTATACTGCACAGACCTTTTGAAGAACTTACCCTCTGGTTTGGACGATTTCATGGTGCTCCCAACTGCATAAATGACATGCATCTATATTTGAAGTCATTAGCCAGGTAAACTTTTCTGTGTGGAATTGGCCCACACATTCCACATGTGCAATCATGACCTCCTCCCAACCAGACTAGCTGATGATGTCATTGCGTACATATATGGCATAGCTCTTAAAAGCTATATATGATGTTCTCGAAGCAGATGGTGCTTCAGCTTTTCGTCCAAGAATTTTCTCATCAAATTTTGGGTTTACTGGAATTACTATTGGAAGCAGCCGTGTAGATCACACAACTGCTGGAGCCTGTTTGCATGCCTGCAGCCAAATGTATTTTGTTTAAAAAAAGCAACCCATGTAAATTTTATTTAAATTTCAGGGCAGGGAATGGAATCAGCATAGAACAGGGCTTCAACAAATGTCACTAACAAGTGTCAGAGTTTTCCTGTAAGATGCACATACGAGTTGATTAGGGTGTGAAGTCATCCACTGCACATCTGTGATTGTCACTTCTGTGACACACACAGTGATGGATTGCATTTCCTTCCCCCAGGCAAAACATATCTCATTTAATCTAAAATGTCTATTTTGGTCTCAGACTTCCAGAAAACATTTTCCAATAGCAAATTCCAACAAGCAGAAATGTCTTCTTTGGTGAGCAGTAGCTTTATTTTTTAACCTCCTTGTTGTTTTGGTCCAAATAAGCGAATAAAATTACACGTATATAAGAAGATTTGTTTTGGTACTTTAGGATTCGATCCGAATAAGCGGCTGGTCCCATTAACCGGTGGTCCAATTAACAAGATTCGACTGTATTAACTTCTCCAGTTATAGCCACTTGAACCCCCCACTGACCTGACCAGGAAATTGTGAGTTTTAACACTGAAATATTTAAATTCTATTAATATTTTATGTACAATTATTGTATGTGCATCGTACTATCAGAAACTTCAGAATACATAAATATAAATTCTTTTTCCTTTGAGAAACAATCTACAACTTACAATCTATTTTTTGAACTGCCTACCAAATGTTTACATGCCTTGCACATGTTTTTTGTGCTTCTGCCTTGTATGAAGCCCTGCTGTCATTTTTGTGGAGACTGTATATTTTGTACTTTGCCCTTCTTGTGTACCTTGCACCTTGTTCACCCAATATCAGTAACTGACAATGTCTTCTCTGTACTGTCAATGTGGAGCAGTTTCCTGTTTACCAAAATAAATGTATTGTACTGATGAGTACTGAGGAATAAAGAGACTCTGATTCTGATTATAGATATAACCATCAGCTGATTGTTTTTCTATACCTGAAACCAACTGCACTGCACTGCTTGGAGCACGAGCTAAATGTTGTGAAACTCAAATTCCAAACAAATTCAGCCCTTCCTGAAATGTAGGTGTGCTTCCAGTGTTGGAACACCTGAATGCCAATCCAAATTTAAAAGCAACATAACTCACAGGCTACCAGGGACCCCCTCCATGTCATGAGCAGATCGACAGATCTGCCATGTCCTCTGAGAATGTACTGTTAACAATTGTTATTAACAAACAAGCTAATGCACTGCTCATATAAATTAAGGGATATTTCAATATGAAATTGAAATACTCAAAATGAAATATCCCATAATTTTTGCGAGCAGTGTATTAACACCGGCCATAATGTAATAAAAACTTGGTGAGCTATTTCTCCAACATTAAAATCACTGAGCTGACCTTTAAGTGCCAAATATTACACAGCATGTAATACATAATTAGAACAATTAGAAATAACCTTCAAATAATTAGGAGAAATCTTTAAAACTCCAATACAGATATATTACACAAGCTTAGAATATTGCTGGTATGTATAGTATTTGACTGGTATGCAGTGGTTAATGGTTTAGTGTAAATAGCTATTTGTCTTTCATTAACTTGAGTGTTCATTAAAATAAGTGTGCACAAAGTAACTTAACTCAATGGCTGGATATGTGTTTATTTATTGTTCATGTTTACTCAATTTCACTTTTTCCCGGTCAGTTTCGTAAAGGCTGCAGTGCCTATCGCTGAAGAACACATATACCTCATACAGTATATGATTAGGGGTGACCTGATTTTTGTATTGACTCTAATATGATGTGAAAAAGCCAATGTGTTTTCATGCAAGTATGCATGACATCATGCTCACTTGATTTCTTTATTCATTCAGATATGCCCAATGATCATAGCTATTTAATAGCTATGAACATCACAGTACCCCTTAACAAAGCCACACAACAGCAAAAAACAAATGTCCTTAAAAGGGGCAAAAAAAGCCAGTGATTTATGTTATTCTATCAATTTAAAACTTTCAAACAAGAAGGGCAAGATTAAATAATAAAACATCGTTCTTTGCCGTTTTATATGCTGTTATATATTTACATATACAAAGTAGCCCTGTCTCAACACTAATTGTACTCCATCAAACCTTTGAGTGTGGTTCGCAGATTAGGCTGATGTTAATAATTTGGTTTGTTACCTGGTTATAGGTCCAAAATCCAGATTAAACTCTTACCTTTCTCTCTCTTGTTCTAGTAGGTTGGTAAAATCATCACTCTTGTTCATGTAATCAACATGTTTACGTTTCTCCATGTCCAGCTCATGAACAACCCGGCGGTGGCATTTCTCTGCCAGTAGCAGCTGCTCCAGCATTCGTCGATATGTCTCCTTGTGCTTCTCCTGAAGCCTGTCCAGCTAAGTAATATGCAGAGAGAACCAGCATCATCATCTTACCAGTGAACACAAAGATGTAAAAAAAGACATGATGCCTAAACATTGATCAAACCGAATGTTACTGTAAAGTAACATTAAATATACAGGCGTTGTGCCATACGTAGTATACAACAGAAGAGCATACATGTTTACATGCTCTATTAAGGCAGACCGAACCAAACCTAAAACAGACCAACAGACCAATGGTTCACTTTAATCTGTCTCAAAAATGATTTGTCAATTGTTTGTGCTCGATGGGTTATGCAATGATTTTATAACTCAAACATCTTGTAGGATAAATACTGTATACAGTATGTGCATACAGGTGTGTGCTGGTTTTATGTTCGTAATACATTCTTTGAAACAGGATGTTGACCAAAACTGACCAGACATAATTATATACACCAGATTATATTGACCAGACCATAGTCATATGGTCCCAGGAAAAAATGTACTGTGAAATTTGACCAAATTATCATCAAAATCCATAATAGAACTGTGAAATAAATTATGGTCAGTTCATAATCAACCAAGTTTACAGGAGTACTATGAATTTTCACAGTGGAACCATGAAGTGGCCAAATTACCATCATACACTAGTAGAACTGTCAACTTTATGGTACAATTTTACTGTGAAATTTCACACTACATTCATTTTTCCATGAGAGTAGTTTAGATATTTTTCACGTATTTAAAACAATATTAATTCAAACACAACATGAAAACATTTAATACTGCACAGCAAAGTGCTGTACTAAATGTTTTCATAGTGTTTTCATTGATATTGTTTTAAATACGTGCAAAATGCACTGTGAAAATTTGGCGGTAAAATAAGATAATTCTTATCTCATCTATTTTATCTTTTACAAAGTTTAAAACACCTACTGACGAAAACG
>JAUZST010032675.1:0-28743 GCA_034779995.1 Parotocinclus haroldoi | reverse complement strand
GGGGGGGGGGGGGGGGGTGGGGGGGGGGGGGGTGGGTGTGTGGGGGTGTGTGTGTGTGTGTGTGTGTGTGTGTGTGTGTGTGTGTGTGTGTGTGTGTGTGTGTGTGCTGTGGGTGTGTGGGTGGGTTGTGTGCGTGTGCGGGTGCGGGTGGGTGTGTGTTCTGTGATTGACTAATGCCCATGCGGGGTTTCCACCTTATTCCATGTGCTGCTGGATTGGGGATGAATTAGATTCAGTGTGCATAGATATGGCATGAATGAGTTTGTGTGAAGCTGTGCATATGATATGTATAAAGAATAATAAATAAAAGTATGATGTCTGAATTTACCAACTGTCTACACTGACTAAATATAGATAGGAGAACATGATCTTTGTACTTTCATGATCTGCTAACTGAAGTACTGATTAAGATCTGTTTTCCAAAGAAAGCAATTTTTTATTTTTTTATCTGTCATACCAGCAGCATGTTATAGCAAGTTCATACAGCATGCAGCTTACATTGTGAGCAAGAGTCTTACCTAAATCAAAAGGAACATTTGTCACACTTCCTGTTCCGGACTACTCACAATTTAAACCAATATTCAGTTTGTTTCAAAGGGTTATGCAATAACATTAGGTGTGCATCGTCATTTAACACAATCAGAAGGATGATAGTTTAGCCAGATGTGTTAGAAGCCTTGTAAAAGTCGTGATGTGTAAAAGGAATGAAGGAAATTGCTTAATTACTCTTGGCTCAGACTTCCAGGCAGTTTTCCAATTCTGTCATAGGTACAGAAAGAGAAACACTCTAGCTTTGCTGTTGATTTCACAATAGAGGCAGGTATTATACTGACAGTACACAGTTATTTGTTATTAGTAGGCGCTACTAGAGCAAAAAGGAACTTGGGAGTGTTTTTATTAAATTAGTGCAGTTAAATTCTGATTGACAACTGCAGTGACAACCGCAACGGCAATGAATCCTAAGTTCAAATTTCAGCTTCATTGGTTAGTTAATTAGTTAGTTAGTTAGAAACACATTTAAAGACGACAATAAATAAGCACTTTTACATTTTTTTTAATAAAATTAAATGAAATAAAACAATGTTAATAAATAGATTTGTGGTACTTTTATAAATAGTAAATGGTACTTATCTGTGTGTGACCTCAATTTATGGCAACTGGCGTAATTAGATAATTAGTCACGTAATGCATGCTTACATGTCAGGAGAGTTCAGGATACTGATAATTAAGAATGTAAATCTTAAGATATTTTATTTAGATGTATACTGTATTACGTGTTGCATTATGATCACTGTTGTGTTTATATGTTCCGGGGCTTTTTAACTCATTGCTCACTTGTTTTACAACTTAAGCACTGCAGCGCTGATTACTATCGAATTGGACTCATTTTCCCTGAAGTTTTGTACCAGATTTTGATTGCCACAGTGTTTTGAAGAAGAGATGCTTTCTTTATTCTCTTACTGCATCCTTGGTACTGTTGTTTTCTCTTTGCAAATAGTCGACCTCAACATCCCATTGCGACTAGTGGATGTCCTGGTCAACCAATCTGTGCAACCCCTAATTACAATGTGAATTACTGTTAAACAATGCCACATATGCAGTTGTCCCAGGAGCTCAACTACAAATACACACAAGGACTAGTAGATATGGTGATCAAAATACATGACCAAGGAGAAAAAGTAGGGCCTCTAACCGTTACACACACAAAGGAGATCCGCTCAGAATATTTGCAGCTGTAAAATGTTATACTTCAAACAGTTCAAGGAAATGTGTTTGAATATGTCGGAATGAGCTATTAAATAAACTATTACTGGTCACATGTTCCCTGTCTAGCATACCTTCCTGAGCTAGCAGGCTTACCACTAGGGATGTAGCATGCAAATGTTTGGAGGCCCAGTGAGCTTGTTCATGTACTTTGATTTCCTATTTAAATTTGATGAAACTTTCAAAATAGCACATTTGATCGCAGTAGAATTATTTATTCCATTTCATTTAACTGCAACAGACAACTTTTAAAAAATATCCAAGAAAAGTAAAAGCACATGTTTTCCTAAATAAACAGCAATGTTTTCACTCAGTTATTTAATATATGGTGTCACTACGGTAGATCATTTATTTACCATTTTAAACATCTGTTCGTAGTAATTTGTTTATATTCAAATATATTCAATATAATTTATTATTTAATTAGAATTGTTTTGCATTGTGTACACTTCAGAAATAAAGCAATAAACAAACAATTGAATCGTGAACTCAGTGACCGAGTGTGTATCTATATACCTGTAGTTACTTCTGTATCTACAGTAGTTCCTTTTTAGCTTTTTAACTAATCAGATCAGATAAACTGGTATCTGTCAGTTTAATATACTGGTTATTCATCAACATAGTTTTTGTAGACTCCAGTACCTGGTTTGATCTCAGTTTGAATCAAAGTACGTCTTAACATAGTTAGTTTTTGTTACATTTCATATAAATGTCATGATACAATTTTTTTCTATTATTTTCCCTTAGTACATGCACTTCTGCCTATGTGTTTCATTAATTATGATCCTTTTATAACTTTTGTAATACCCTTTGTGTATCTGAGTCAATAAGAGAAACATGCAGGTGTGTGTGTGTGTGTGTGTGTGTGTCACTCTTATTGTCTTTGTGTGTTGAGAACGGCTGTGGCCAACTGAAAATAGTGTTCCCAAATTGTGTCAGTTCTAAAAAAGATCCCCTGAATAGGGAGCGTGTGTGTGTGTGTGTGTGTGTGTGTGTGTGTGTGTGTGTGTGTGCGTGTGCGTGTGTGCGCGTGCGTGCGTTTCTGTATTTTGCTCCACATTTCTTCTGACAGGCTTGAAATAACGTAGTGCATGCTTGTGTGTGGGTCTCAGTCAGCCTGTGCATATTTGAGTGTGCACTGAGCACTTCATGTGCTTAAGGTTCGAGCCTGGAGGATTGTATCTTAATATCTTTTTAAGTCTGCTTTCATTTAAAACTTTCTGTGTGTTATTCTGCCTTTTTGTGTGTGCCTGCTCTTCCCTCTTTCACACATGAAAGCCTTTGGTTCATTCTGTCGTAACAAAGCAGTGCAGACCTCTGCCGTGCATTTCAATGATGCCACCATTGTTTACAGCCCAAGTGATGTGTACGTAAAGCTGTTCGAATTAACACAATACATGCCATAACACAGACACCACTGACTGATTTGGTTAATGAAGAAATTTTGAATAATGAATGGTTTGGTTAATGAATGAATTTTATTTAAGATCGCTGAGCAATCTTGATTTGTTTGCATTGCACTGGTTTTATGCTTACAATTTCTTCAGTATTTCAGTCATATAGTGTTAGATTCACGTAGTCATTTAGCAGATGCTCTTATCTCGAGACTTACAACTAATGCTATTAAAGGTACAATCCAAGCGATTTGAGATTACGGGCATTGCTCAAACATCTTTGCAGAGCCCGGACCTGAACATTGTCCCGTCTGGTCAGTGGTCCAGTACCTTAATGCTCCCAATGTAGACTAGTAGCTGAGGTTCAGTAATTGATATAAACAATTGTAGCTGATGATTTGTATTTCTCTCCATGCTCCTTAGATGTAATACATTACCGAGCAGAAGAACGCTGAAGAATTCGAGAATACTGTGTAAGAAAGATGACGTTCATGTCTGCATCATGTGCCTCCGAGCCATCATGAACTACCAGGTAAACACCAGACACACAATATTAACAGATGCTCATAGTATTGTAGTACTCGAGTCCGGGATCTTTTTGAAACCAGGGCCTTAACTTGATATTGGAATAGGTGTTGTCTCGGTCCCGAGGTGGACTTAGAAATTGTTGTTGAGACCAGCCTGGTCTAATGTATCTGTTTGAGGTAATGTTACTTAGTAACTGTTAATAAGAAACTCGTTCTTGAATATCAGCAATCCATTCACAGAATAAATCAGTCCTTTCTTTACATACCTAAACAAAGGCAAAAAACCTGCAGGAACAGGTAAAAACAAGTCACTGCCCTCCTTCTTCAGTATCCAATCACTAAATACATATTACTAGAAATATTCTGATGTTAAGATTGTAAGTGAATATCTGTTAAATCTGGAATTATTCTCTTTGGTCATGAGAAACACTGAATTTATATGCAGAACTTCACTAATAAGGAGGCAGTCAGCTGAATGTAAATTCAGAAATAATGTGTCATGCATGATGAATGATAACGACCGTAAAGTGAATAACAAACTAATTTATTTTTTCCAATTTCAACTTTTATTGCATTTTGAAAAAATCTTAATCTGGTCTCGGTGTGGTCTCTATCTCGGCCACTTCTGGTCTCAGTCTTGACTCGGACTCGACTACAACAAGTCTTAGTCTTGACTTGGACTCCACGAATCCCGAGCTTAGTCTTGGCTTGGACTTTGCTCTAGCCGTCTTTACTACATCACTAGAAGGTTCCCTAACCATGCAATGTGAATGTACTCTGATAGAAGCTGTTTATTTTCTGTCGTTTATGCAATGACAGGTCATTTATCATGTTTGGATGATGAATTACCTACTTATTTGCTTCCGAATGTATCTCTCACTCTTATTCTCTGTTTGTTTTGTTAGTATGGCTTCAACATGGTCATGTCTCACCCTCATGCTGTGAATGAAATTGCACTAAGCCTGAACAACAGGAATCCCAGGTAAAGCATTGTAACAGAAGCCTATGTGTATATAGAGGGGGAGTACGAGAGAAAAACCGACAGTGTTTGGATGAGGGAGAGGGAGGAAGACAAAGAGCGAACACCTGCTTCATAATGACTGGAGGTTTTCTCAGCGTGTGCCGCACTCTCACTTAGACAGGTTGTGAGCCCTCTGGCAGGGCCTAAATATTGCCAGCTGCACCAGGAGGATCTCCCAGTGTGTGTGCCTATATGTGTGTGACACTCTCTCTGCCTTTATTTTTGCATATGCATAGCCTTTCATTGTTGGAAATGCTCTGAATTTCTGTGCATACTGTAGGTTATTTAGTTTCAAGGTAGAGTGAATAAATATAATTTAAATATACAGTGTTACTCTATAACTCTATATATAATAGTACTCTATACTACCACTACAGTTACCCAGGTTAGGGTCCTGTCTGCCTGGGCATCACAGAGTCACGATTGACAAATAAATATTTATTCCAGTTAAAATATACAAACCTTTTTATTCAATTGCCCAACTGTTTACGCCAGTATGGCTGGAGTTCAATTAGGTTTTTGTATTGTTAAAATCGTTAGGACCTCTGTGAAGCTTATAATTAAAAGCTTCTGAAGGCTCTGACTATACAGTTATGTTATGCTATGGTATAACAAACATCCTACGGAAATGAGTGTAATGTTAGTATTTAGCAGGATTTAATGCCTAGTGGATGCTACGTGTTCTTCCCAAGTGCCAATACATTTTAGGGAGGTTCTCGAAACTTAAGATATGCTCTCAGTGTCTTCATTAGTGACCCCTGCTTTATTACTCCCGTTACTTCCTGGCTGGTATCTCCACTGGTTTCTACCGTTACTGTATATGGTTTACGTGAGATATTTGGATAACAGTGGCTTATGTTCTTAAGAGGATTGCTTGCATGTGATTGATTCATTTACTGTGCACTAGGCTTTATCCAAATCATATCACAAAAATACAATCTGCACTTCCATGCATTTCTATGCAGTCTTTTCATACGACTTGTATCTAGATATTGTCCTGCTAAGCTTATTAATATATACATTTTAGACTTACATTTTAGACTTGTACTTGTACGGAGCATGAGTGTCATCCCTACCCAGTGCCCTGCTTCTGTTTGCACAGCACAACTGACTTCATGTGTTGTACTTCTCTCATACACAATTTTTATGAAGGTAGTTAACATTGTGTTCGGTGGCGCACGTGGCTTGGGCACATTTGGCGATCACACAAGTCAAACAAACTGCACTCCAGAGGTCAAACGTGCTAAGACACTGTACGGTTTACCTAGTGTGAGTACACCCTTAGCCAAATGGGTTCCAGTCGGCCAGATTAAAATTACCTTCTCTATTCATTTATACAGATATGTAATATGCAGATCAGCCGGACCACCCACTTACTGTGTTTATTGCTTTTAGTTGCTGCATCACAATTGGTCTCTTTAATTTCCTAATGCTAAGAGAAAGGCACCACTTCCAAGAGTTTGTGTTTAGAAATAGAGGGATGTATTTAGGCATGTATTAAATGTGGCTAAAATGCATTTCAAATCAAAAAGTTCAGCATCAATTGAAATCTGCTATAAATGAGTCTGGGGTGTGTTTACACACATTTTTGTGTAGCTTATCTAGTGTAGCTTAGGATTTAAGGTTATTTAACATTAAAAGCACAATTGTGATCATTCAATATATGTGTGTTTCAGAACTAAGGCCCTGGTGCTGGAGCTGCTAGCTGCTGTGTGTCTGGTCAGAGGGGGGCATGAGATCATTCTGTCTGCCTTTGATCACTTTAAAGAGGTATGAAGCTAAACCACAATCAGCCCAGCACAGTTTCTCACACATGAAAGTCCTTTGCCATCACGTGCAGTGTTTGCAGCCACCTGTAGTTAGATAATATAATAGAGAATTACTTCATCTGAACTACTGTTTACACAGTAACTGTAACTGTCTGTAACTGTATTTTAACATTGATCTTTTGAAGTGTGCAAGTGATACTGCTATTGGATAATGCAGAAGAATAACCCTTTATAGAACACAAGAATGTTATTTGTATAGATTTAAACAGATCAGAAACAGAAAACTGAAGCTAACCTGAACTCTCGCTGAACAATTATCTATGCTTATATAAGACCTAATATTTATTCCATACTGTTACTGTTTTACAAACTTCTGAATATAATAAGTTTTACTGAGAAAAATGTCTTGAATTTTTATTGCAGGTTTGTTCAGAAAACCAGAGGTTTGAGAAGCTGATGGAGCATTTCAAGAATGAAGACAATAACATTGATTTCATGGTATTTATGCCACCCCTTAACAGTCGCAGTAGCTAAGTGTCACACTCATTTAAATATCTTAAAAAGACATTATTATTTGAGCTAGTGTAATGTTGAGTAAAAAAAATAGTCCTAATCGCTGTCTAGACATGACTAAAATTGCTAAGCCATTAAAGTAAGTACACCCCTAATTGCAAATGCCCAAATTGTGCCCAAAGTGTCAATAGTTTCTGTGGCTATCATTAATTTTCAGCACTGCCTTGGTCATGGAGTTCACTAGAGCTTCACAGGTTGCCACTGGAATCCTCTTCCACTCCTCTATGATGACATAACTGAGCAGGTGGATGTTAGAGACCTTGCTGTCCTCCACCTTCCATTTGAAAATGCCTTGCAGATGACCAATAGGGTCATCTTGTCTTTGTATTCCTCACCTGGTTGCTGCCACACACTTGATACCATCTGAACCAAATAAGTTTATCTTGGCCTCACAGGACATGGTTTCAGGAATCCATGTCCTTAGTCTGCTTGTCAGCAAACTGCTTGCAGGTTTTCTTGTGCATCATCATTAGAAGAGCCTTTCTTCAGGGACGACAGCCCTGCAGACCAGTTTGAAACAGTGTGCTGCGTATGGCCTGAGCACTGACAGGCTTTGAATCACTGACATTAAAATGTTGAGTAATTATGATAGTGTTCCCCAAAACAGTGTGGATACCAGTTCAGGTTTAAATGCAGAAATCTGCTGCATATGTTTATCCTACACTGGATATGCAATAAAACTGCACTGGAGATCCTAAAACTGATGGTGATGTTGAATTTGCAGGTGGCGTGTATGCAGTTTATCAACATTGTGGTCCACTCAGTAGAAGACATGAACTTCAGAGTGCATCTGCAATACGACTTCACCAAACTGTGTCTGGATGAGTACCTGGATGTGAGTATGCATTTTAAACCCTTATGCTTACATTTAGACATTTATCAGACACCCTTTTTAGAAGCAGATGAAATCTGAGCACTTGTGGAATAAGGACACATTTGTTTTGCTTAAGGACCCAGCAGTAGCAGCTTGGCAGACAATATAACAGAAAATGTGACTCACCAGACCAGACAGACCGTCTTCTTCTATTGTTCCAAGATCCAGTTCTGCCAATCTAATGACCATTGTAGGCATTTTTGACTGTGAAAAACTGACTGAATCATGAATACTCTAAGCAGTCTGCAACTAGGCAGCCACATATCCTGCAGAGAGTGCTGCATATTGTGACACATTCCTCCAGTAAAAAAGATAAACAGACATTTCTGTGTAATACAGAAGCTGTTATACCATTTAGACCAGATGAGATAGGATTTGTTGCTCTTGCACATTGACTGACTTGGGCACAAATGCTTTGGTTAGTGGTTTGTCTATCCTTGGAACACTTTAGTGTGGTGTACTCATCACTACTGATCGGAGTACCCCATAGGCCCTGTTGTTAAGGAGATGCTCTGTCGTAGTTGCCTGGGCATAATTATTTAACAATTGTTAAAATTAGTCAGGCCATTACTCCTGAACATTTCTACATTCACCACTGTAACAATGTACTAGGAGACCCTTAGTCAATGTGCTGTGCAGTGTGCTGTTTAGTACAGGGTCTTCAGTTAAATCATTACAGTTGTGTTGGGTTAGCAATTTATATGGAACTAATGGAAATAATGTTAAGCCCTTAGATTGTTACAGCACATCGCTATGAAAAAAATAATTTCTACACAAACCTTAATATGGATGTCACTGTCACACTGAACCGCGTATAGTAATGTTTCCCTTCAGACTATTCTTGTTCATTCACTCGTCATATTTCCTCTTTCTCAGTTTCCATTTTTATGTGTCTCTAAACAGAAGCTGAAACACACTGAGAGTGATAAACTGCAGGTGCAAATCCAGGCATACCTGGATAATGTATTCGATGTTGGAGCTCTGCTGGAGGATGCTGAGACGAAGAATGCTGCACTGGAGCGAGTAGAGGAACTGGAAGAGAGCATGTCTCATGTCAGTGAAGTGACAGCTGTAACATTTTACTACACCCAGACTTTGAGAATACTCAAATACATAGACTTGAATTTAATTAAACACTAGAGGCTAATGATCAAGGGTTCCCAAAGCCTAGAATTTTCAGTATTACCTGTTCTCTAGAGAATAGGGAATAGGGAAACTTAAGTGGGTATAGCCAGCTGCCGAAAATGGTAGTGTCTGAGGGCCTGGCTTTAAATCCCTGGTGCAACTTACAATAGTGAAGTTGGGTGGTGTGTTTATGGAAAAGCACATCCACTGTAGTGCCAGTTAAAGCATGGGTAAATGTGGAGGGTTGCGTGAGAAAAGGCGTTCAACGTAAATCCCTGTGCCAAATTCAGCATGCGCATGATTTTCTGTGGCAACCAGTAACAAGGGCTGATGAAACAAGAACCCATTTAAGCAAAGTGTGTGAACTGGGTTAGTTCAGAAACTAATAGAAACTCTTTTACTTTCGACTGTAGAAACTGTCACAAAGTGGCTGCTTTTATAAGCTGCTCCATCACATTACATCTACAGATATGTACGATAATATCACACATCTTATAGTTATCTACATACTTTATACATTTACCTCATGGTTCGTATCAGGGTGGGCAATATAGCAAAAATTATGTATACTAGCTGCAATATTTAATCACAGTTTAATCACCATTTAGACTGAATGACCTAATTGCCAAGATTTAAGGTTGTAAATGTGTTTGTGCTGGGTTATATGGTTTATGCTAAATGGCATTCGCTGATTATGCAATGCAAACAAATACACAAAATAATTTAAACCGACTTATTTCACTGTTGATTTAAGGTATCAAATTAAAAGAGACTGAGAAAGAGGTTGCTTAGAAGGTTGCTTATACAGCAGTTGGTGACAACATATGTTTTTAAATTACGTTATAAACAGTTTTATAAGGCCTGGTCAAATTTGTTCACAAACACCAAGAGTGGAACAGTTTCACACACAACATTAGGGTTAAAACAGTCTTGCCCCAGACTATTTATAAACATACACTGATTTATAACTGTTTACTGCACAGTCTGCATGATCCTAGTTACACCACAACAGATAATACAGAGCAAAATCGAAGCCAACAGACACATTTGTAGTCCCATCATTGATAAACGTTTTTTAAATTACTTTAAATGTAACAGGATTTTATGCACAGTGTCGTTTTATGATTTGAAATGACTGCACCAATGAGTGCCCTCCTAACTTTTTTCTGAGGTACCCCCTTTGCAAATAAGAACATTGTCGAGCTTCCCTGATTCTGACACACACGTACATGTCTTTTGTTTATATTTCATACAAAACTACAATTCTTATTGAACAAAAATTTTACATTGGAATTATAACAAGTGACGTCCGTTGTGTATCCTGAAAGTGCCTCATTCATTCTCTCAAAGGGGCCGTGCTGTGCCCCTTTACATGATGCACCACCAACTACATGAGAACCACTGATCTATATAGACATAAACATCATCAAGTCAAATATTATTTTGTATTTATGTAGATGAATGAGAAGTTACAAGACACGGAAAATGAAGCAATGGCAAAGATTGTAGAACTGGAGAAACAGCTAATGCACAGGAACAAGGAACTGGATTCTATACGGGTAAGATTCCACCTGTCTCTACATCTACATTAGAATTGTAAAGTGTTTTCCACATAAGGTAAAAATTCAGCACTGTATGATGCTAAATACAGTTTTCTTTTCGCAATTGGTAAATAGGAAGTGTACAAGGACGCCAGCACACAGTTGCACACGTTGCGAAGGGTGGTAAAGGAGAAGGACGAGGCCATTCAAAGGCAGTGCAATCTAGAGAAGAAGATTCATGAACTGGAAAAGCAAGGAACCATCAAGATCCAGAAGAAAGGAGATGGGGATATTGCCATTCTGCCCTTTCTTCCGTCCTCCAACGGCCTGCTGGCAGGCACGGAGGGTGTGATGGGGGTGCCAGCTGGTGTCATGGCTGGTCCTGTTAACGGCTTGGAACCTGGCATATCCATGCCACCTCCCCCTCCTCCACCACCTATGCCTGCATCCAGTGAGTGGTTCAGACATAAGTTGTGTGTTGTAGTCGAGATTTGAAATTGTAAACAATTAGTAGACAGTGGCTTACTTGATTAGCCTGCTATCTATATAGTTTAGGGTACAGTGGTTTGGTCTGTATTGTGGTAGCCAGCGGCTGTGCTGCTGTTTGGTTATAACATAAGCTTCTAAATACAAATGGTAGCAGAAGCTCATTTCGATTCATATATTTATAAACATAAGTATATGTCTATGTTCATTTTGACCATTTGTTTATTCCTCTTCTCTCTCTCTCTCTCTCTCTCTCTCCCTCTCTCTCTCGCTCTCATTCTCATTCATTCTTTTAGTACCAAATGGTCCATCGGCTATCCCTGCACCACCTCCCCCTCCCCCTCCTCCTCCTCCACCTCCTCCTCTGCCTGGAACTGGTGTGGATGACTCCTCCCCTATGCCCCCACCTCCACCACCCATGGCTCCCCCTCTGCCTGGCTGTGGATCCCCCACTGTCATTTTCAACTCAGGTCTAGCAGGTACGATTCAGCATGTAAAAATCTTTTCACATTACACATTAATACACATTTACGTACCTCACATACTTCATAGGTGTCATACAGTCTGCTCACGATTCTTTTAACGATTCTTTTGTGTAAAACACAACAGCAGTTGTCTCTGGGGCGTGTGGGTATCTTATCTTTATGAACTGATCAGTTTCCACTTTAGTGAAGCATGTCATTACAGGTTTTTGGTCTTCCATAGTACAGTGGGACAGAGAGTAACTGGAAGTAACTGGAAGCATGTGATAATGATCGCAAAGTCTGAGGGTATTTACTCACTGCTATGAAACATTGTTTAACTTTCCAGCCAGGCTGTTTGGTCAGGCACAACTGATTCACACGTCACCTCACACCTTAAGCCTGTGATCCCTATCCAAAATGTATAAAGCACTACGGATTCGATTGAAATTTGTGGGGTGTAATGTGTCACTGAGTCTGAGGGAGTACTCACACTATGCATTGTTGCCTTGTACTGTGGCAGAACACGATTACCCATCCCTTTCCACTACCTTATTGGCCTGCACTCACATTTGCGTGTAAATATTCTGGGCCCGAGCATGCTTATGTCATAGCGACTACTATGTTTCGTGTTTGGGGTGGAGTAAGACCCACTTGCACAGTACAGGGGGCTTTATTGTTGTACTCTTTGGAGTGGGACAGGGTGGCTTAGCAATTAAGGTACTGGACTATAGACCAGAAGGGCAAAACCCTTAACCTACAATTGCTCGGGCTATAAGGGCCCCAGTTGCCTTGAACCGTACTGGAGCATGACTACCCACCTCTCCCCTGGCTGGTTCTCACAATGACTTAACTGAAACACACTCGGACGTGCTTCTGTCATCATGATAAGTGCTGGCACAGCACATCGGACGTCATGGTTGAACCTATGTGATCAGGTAATCGTCAGGTTTTTACCCATGCTGACACACATCTCTCATAAACGGTTTTTGGGTGTGTTGACAATCTGTCCTCTAATACCACCCTATAGATTTATTGATTATGCAATCTTTATTGATTGGTCACAGCTTGCGTTGTTTTTTTTTTTTTGCTTGGGCACAGTAAGCAATCACTCTTTTCAAGTGGGCCTGAGCACAGTTCAGTGTACCGCAACCACTCACAGTACAGAGCGATCACAGTAGTCAAACAAACTACACTTTATGGATCAAACATGCTTGGGCCAAGCACAGATTTCCTAGTGTGCGTTCACCCTCAGTAATCTTTGGAGCTTCAATCTAGACTTATATTGCACTTGGCACAGAAAATGCTCACTGTTCAGACTCAAGCCAAGTAAATGCATGATCCACATGTGACTCATATGAATACATGCTCAGTTATGAACTGCTTGTAGTGCCTAAACAGAACAGCACTCAAATATTAAACCAGCTCAAGTACCAGTTTTAAGAACACTTGGGACCGCATGAGGTGACAAATATTAAACAAATGGCTCACTGTTTGTGTAATTTGAAATAAAACACAGGTTTAAAGGTCAGATTAGTCATAGTTAATATGGACTCTCTCTCTTTAATCTCTTTTAGTCTCTGTAACCTCTTTAGTCTTATAACCATTAATTCCTATAATTCTGTATAATATTCTTTCTATGAACACACCTTTGTTTAATAGCTGACGTCTTATTGCATCCTTTAACGTCTTTTACAATACTGTAAATAAAGGAAGTCGTGAATCATACCTTCGGGCTGTACTTACATATTTGTCTTTTTCTCTTTTTCCATTCCTTTTGCCAACGTAGATGGACCCATTAAGCTGTGCTGTAGGTTTTCTGTGTTGTGTTTGTGCTGTTTCTGTTTTTTATTTGTTGTTTATATGTGTGGCATTTGTGGAATTAATATTTTGGCTACAAAAGGTATACATTCAACAAAGAAACCATTAGGTTTCCATGTGACGTCTCAGTCCGATGCCCTAAGGCAGATTACGTGTAATTGTTGAATATGGTCAGCCATAAATTTGTGTATTAAAACTGGCGTATTAATGCAAGTCTTTTCTTTTGGTTTAATCAGATTGTGTAGTTCAAAAAGGAACATTTCAGATTTCATATTCAATGAAATTGAATGCATTGAATGCATGCATTATATACATGCCAGAATATGAAACCACGTGTTCTATGAAGCCTTTGGTCCTCTTTATCCACTGCAGGCAGTAATCAATTACATTTTTTTATTAAGTCTACAATGTCTGCTCAACTCTTTGCATTCATCCACAGCTAGACATTTCAGCACAGTCACTGTTACACTGGTTGACAGTACTGATCATCTGGCAGACATATTCATTAAAAAAGTAGTTTAAAATGAGATGTCACTTCCTGTCTGAGGCTGTTCTGTAAGCTTTCAGGGCTAAAAAGACCACTGTGCATTGTTTCTTTCGGTAGTGTGTCTTAGCTGTGTAATGTGTGTTGCTGCATGCTGAAACACAGTGGCATGCCTCTACTGGTGAATTATTGTCAGATGCGTGAAGAATTCTTTGTGCTCACAGACGTGCCACTTCCAGCATAACACACATCTGATAACCAGCAAGGCATTTACTGAAAGTGGGCTGGACTTCTCGTTACACCTCCAGGGTGGTACCCCTAACACCTTTCCCCCACCATATGTGTCAGAGAATGCTTATAATACAATATACAAAGTGGATCCAGCAATATCAGAAATAAGAAAAGCGGTTTTAAGGGCAAGAAGCCTGTTTCTCATACTAAGACAATTCAGTCAAATAATAGAATAGAGAAATTGAGTCACACTAGTTCACTGCATGTCACCTCCCTATTGTTGAATGAAGCTTACCACCATGTCACACATTGTCTGTCCTTAGTACACTGCTCGTTTATTGTTGTTGAGACAACTGATAGCTCGGCGTGAGCTAGGTCTGTCATAGTTACTGCATAATCGTTTAATCACTATTACAGCATTACAGTCATGCGGTACGCTGACAAATTTTCAATATATCTACATAAATATGATCTGAAGCATTTTATTTTTTTTTTAGTTACGTGTATGACAATCGTGGCAAAAATGTGCAATTGAAATTGTCATAAAAATTGATGTAATTTTGGCAGGCCTAGTGTTCATATTAAATTGTTCCTGCTTTTACACGGAAGCATTCAGCCATTACATTTTTGATAAGGAAATTTCTGTTATGAAATGTGCCATGTCTGATGTATAATGCATTTGCTTTTTGTGCTAACATGCAGCTGTGAAAATTAAGAAGCCAATCAAAACGAAGTTCAGAATGCCTGTGTTTAACTGGGTGGCGCTGAAGCCCAATCAAATCAACGGCACGGTCTTCAACGAGATCGATGATGAGAGAATTCTAGAGGTAATAAAAGTCCTCAGATATCACCACAGTCAGTTTTACTGTATCCAATCTATTTTGTTTTTATGTGTAAATAGAGGTCATACTGTATTTAGATCGATAGCCATGACCCTGACCAGACTGTCTACATTAGGGTTTTAAAAGAAACTCTGTGTCTGTTTATATTCCCTTTCTCTCAGGATCTAAATGTAGATGAGTTTGAAGAGATTTTTAAGACCAGAGCTCAGGGCCCAGCTATCGACGTCACCTCCAGCAAGCAGAAGACAATCCAGAAAGGCCCCAATAAAGTATCGTTACTAGATGCCAACAGGGCCAAAAATCTTGCAATTACACTCAGAAAAGTGGGCAAGACTCCAGAGGAGATCTGCAAAGCCATTCAGACGTAAGTCATGGACATCTAAAAAAAAATGAATGACCATTATGTGAACTTTGTAACAGGCTTTACGTAGCGGTTGTACGAATCAACCCAGTAGTAATGACCATAATAATGAAGCTTCAATAAGTGGCTTATTTGTGGTAATCTACCATAACTACTTTAACCTAGTGAATTATGCATAACAACTTGTTCATCCTGTCTCATCTTGTGTCGTTCAGGTTTGACCTGCGGATGTTGCCGGTGGACTTTGTGGAGTGTCTGCTGCGCTTTATCCCCACAGAGTCTGAGGTGAAGATGTTGCGGCAGTATGAGAAGGAGAAGAAGCCACTGGAAAACCTCACGGATGAGGATCGGTTCATGATCCAATTCAGCAAGATTGAGCGCCTCATGCAGAAGATGACCATCATGGCATTTGTGGGAAACTTTAATGACAGTGTGCAAATGCTCACGCCTGTAAATATTCCTCTCTATTATGTTCCTTTACCACTTTAAATGCCAGCTTACTTATTATTAATGGTGCTGTCAGAGTTTAAATGTTAATATAAAAAAAATGTGATCACATATTTGCTGCTTGACAGTCTGAAGAACCTGTAGCAACGGGCTGTATTGATACGTTATTGAATTAAAAAACTGTAATAAATGCTGTAAATCTTTTGGCTCTCAAGCTATTGTAATTGGATAACAATATACAATAATGTAAAAAGCGATTGATTGCATTTAACGTGATAACATTTGTGTGGTTAACATGGTTAAGCATTTAAATCATCTGACAGCCCTGATCTTTATGTATTTTTGCCTTATTCTTGCTGCTCCCTTTTTGATATTTATACGTACCTGTATGTGACTCAACAGCAACTGCATGCCATCATCGCAGCATCGGTGTCCATCAAGTCTTCCCAGAAACTCAAGAAAATCCTTGAGGTTTGTTTTCAGGCTTGGAATGCTTTGCACGTTCAGCTTTGCACTTTTTCAAGATTAAATCTTTACTCAAGCCATGTTCTCACATCCCCTCTCAGATTATTCTGGCTCTTGGGAACTACATGAACAGCAGTAAAAGAGGGGCAGTGTATGGCTTTAAACTTCAAAGTTTAGACTTGGTGAGACTTATTCATTTTCTTAGTAATTTCATGTCAAATTCATACCTCTTTCTATTGGTGTTCTAAAAGAAGCTTGTTTCCGTTTCAGTTAATAGATACCAAATCGACAGACAGAAAGATTACACTGTTGCACTACATGGCGAATGTAGTAAAAGAAAAGTACCAGCAGGTGGCACTCTTCTATAATGAGCTCCATTACGTGGAGAAAGCTGCAGCAGGTATGGTATTTCGATTCAACAGAAATTCGGCACTGAAACCAACATCATAAGCCATGTTCATAGTTTATGAGTGGTCTCATAAAAAAAGGATTATTTTACTATGCATACACTGTTTGAGAAATTTGAGTTTGTCTTTGCTCTCTAGTCTCTTTAGAGAACGTGTTGCTGGATGTGAAGGAGCTGCAGAGAGGGATGGATCTGACTAAGAGGGAGTACAGTATGCATGGTCACAACACAATGCTCAAGGACTTCATACATGTCAATGAGAGCAAGCTCAAAAAACTACAGGATGATGCCAAGATTGCACAGGTATCCATTATTTAAACCTATAGGGATTGCTAATATTTCAGGTAGTGTGTTTGCATTAAGGCAGTCAAACGATTTACATATTTATAACTATACTAATCTAAGAAAAATGCATTTTGCTTGCTTCTGTTTGGTCCTAAGGATATGTTTTGTACCAATAAAAAGCACTACATACCCTTATAAGTGGACCATACACTATAGCGTACAATGTAAGCTTATGTAAAGCAGGTTACCAGAACCCAAAGTCCAAAGTGGTTCGCGGTACCAAGAGTTCAGAAGTTATGTGGGTCCCTAGCACATTTGTTACCGCCCATAATGTCCAACAATTGCAAGTATGAATGTTAATTTTTATAGCCACTTGATCCAGATCAGGGGTACAGGCAGCCATTGCCCAGTCGCCCCCACAGTGGCAGTTCATCACAGGACACATGCACACAAACCCAGTTACATTGGGCCACATGTAGAGACACAAGCCTAAGGCTCATCTTTTGTAACGTGGGAAGAAATTGGAATACCTAAATAACCCACACAGACATGGGAAAAACATGGAAACGTCACACAGAAAGTTCAGACCAGGAGTATATCTGGATATCGAGGATATCTGTAACCGTAAGGCGAGAGCTCACACCACTGCACGTCCCTGCCAGATATGAATATGCATATATGAATATGAATAACTGACACCGCATAGTCAAGCAGTGAAAATGTAGTCGTTTGTTTTTTTTTGTTTGTTTCAAAATTCTCCACGCATCTCTGTTGAGAACAGGTCAGGATTTCAGGCAGCAAAACTCACTACACGTCCCCTCTTTTTCCGTTGCTTTTTTCCGTTTGCAGGTGGGTTAAATTGTCTTTTTAAAAGACAATTTTGGGTTGTATGTTATCATAAAAATATGGCTATTCTGGCTTATTGCTGCTATAGCTGTTGCTTGTGGTGTTATTGAGTTCAGTCATGCTGCTGTTCTCTTTCAGGATGCCTTTGATGAGGCAGTCAAGTTTTTTGGGGAGAGTTCCAAAACCATGCCTCCATCAGTGTTCTTTCCTGTGTTTGTGCGATTTGTGAAGGCATACAGGGTAAACACACTTCCTTAATCACTTTAATAATTCGTGATCTGTGTTAAATGGCAAAACGTGATATATTGTAACATCAAGAGCTATGTTCAATCCCTGTTCTCGGTTATTTTCTTAGCAAGCAGAGGAAGAAAATGAGCAGAAGAAGAGACAGGAGCAGATGATGATGGAGAAGCTGCTAGAGCAGGAGGCCATGGAGCATGATGATCAGAAGGTAAAATGTGTAAAAAGCGTTCCACTGTACTGTTCAGCAAAATGTTATTTGCTTATAAAGATTAGGATCTGTATGAGGACAAAAAAACAGGAAGAAAGAGGATTAACCTTTAAAGGAATATAGTATCTCAAAAAATGAGTACCGGACATTTTTGTAACCATTTTATGATTTAATTTCATGAGACAACACTTTGTCTACAGAGTAGTCAACCTACGGCTTGTATAACAGTGTACATTTGCTGTGCTCTCAAAATAACTCTACTCACAGCCGTTAATGTCTAAACCACTGGCAACAAAAGTGAGTACACCCCTAAGTAAAAACAGGTAAATTGTCCAAAGTCTTTTGGGCATGGAGTTCACTGGAGATTCACAGCCAGACCCTGGAATCCTCTTCCACTCCTCCATGACGACATCATGGAGCTGGTGGATGTTGGAAACCTCGCGCACCTGTTGTTTGAGAATACCCCACAGATGCTTAGGTCTAGGTCTGGAGACATGCTTGACCTTTATCCTCAGTTTGTTTAGCAAGGCAGTGGTCGTATTAGAGGTGTGTTTGGGGTCGTTATCATGTTGGAATACTGCCCTGTGGCTCAGTTTCAGAAGGGAGGAGATCCTTCTCTGCTTGAATATCTCACAGTATAGTTGGCATTTATGATTTACTCAATGAACTGTAGGTTCCCACAGCCGGCAGCACTCATGACATTTCCACAACCATGCTTGACTGTAGGCAAGACACACTCGACTCTGTATTTGACTTTTGCCACCACACACGCTTGACACCATCTGAACCAAACAAGTTTATCTTGGGCTCATCAGAACACAGGACATGGTTCCAGTAATTCATATCCTCAGCCTGCTTGTCTTCAGCAAACTGTTTCTTGTGCATCATCTTTAGAAAAGGCTTCCTTCTGCGATGACAGTCTTGTAGACCAGGTTGATACAGTGTGGCAAAATGGCACAGTTTTGTTGCCAGCGATTTAGACATTAATGGTTGCGAGTTGAGTTATTTTGATGGCACAGCAGATTTACGTTGTTATACAAGCTGTAGGTTGAGTACTCTGCGTTGTTTCAAAGTATCATATCTTCAGTTCTGTCCCATTAAAAGATATATAATAAAATAGTTACAAAAACATAAGGGGAGTAATCAATTTTGTGAGATACTGTATATACATGCAGTATATACAGGTATGCGCCACTTAATATCCACGATACATTCTTTTTTTCAGTTTTGCTGTGTAAGGTACTGGAGTGTTTCACATGCGTTTAATTTATTCAATATCAACCCTGACTATGACTATGGCTATGTGTGAAATTGTATCTCACTGTAGCATCGCATGAAGTGCAATGATTCACTCAGTCCATCCTTATCCCCTGCTCTCTATAATTTGCAGTTGTATTTACAAAGCAAGTTGGTATTTCAGTAGAAAGTATTGAAAAGCAGGCAAAAGCTGATGTGATTAAAGCGGCTTTGAGGAACAAGTGCATTTAAGTGCTGCGTTGCAAAGACGCAGCTCTCGTTTCTCTGCATTACACCAGCTAATCATCACAAATAGAACCGACTTCTAAACCAGCAGTACTGCTCTCACGCCATCCCATCCTCATCCTCAACAATCATGCAGACCACAGATCCAGCACACACATTTGACCTGAATGGTACCACATGCGGTTCATCACCTTATTGCTTATGATGAGTGCAGTGCCACCCAAACATTGCTCGGCTTTCTGTCTGCTCATGCTGACACCACATGTGTTTAGTAAATATTCTGCAATGGAAGCTGTGCTGTTATGTGTGTCATTACATCTGCTACAAATGTTAATGTATTTGGCAAAGCAATATGTTGGTTAAGTAGGTTATTTAGCATAATAATGAGGATAATAAGGGCATATGTGCAAACAGACGTGGCATAGATGGAAGTTATGCTGCACATAGCTGTACTGATTGTTTGTATTGGCCTGACCTAAAAATGAAACCAAAACCTTAATGGAATGAGGGTGTTGGCTCATGACGATGTAAAATCTATTATAACAATGCTCAGGATTTACTGCTGCATTGTAATACACAAGTGTGTGTATGTGTGTTTTAGTCTCCCTCTCATAAGAATAAGCGACAGCAGCAAGAGCTGATTGCTGAGTTGAGGAAGAAGCAGGTGAAGGACAGTCGGCATGTTTATGAGGGCAAAGATGGCACCATTGAGGACATCATCACGGGTAACAAGAACACATTCACAGCCATACCTATTGTCGTGAAAATCGAGTACAAGTACACACACACAGATACACAAAGACACACACACACACACACACTTACACCCATTCGACTTTCTGTCCTGTCATCTGGACTGTGTGGCGATTGGCTAAAGTGCTTTCGATCAGTCTGCATGCACAAGTCTCGCTTTGTGATATCTTTCTTGAGTCTCAATGTACTAACCAGTTATCAATGTCTAGCCATCAGTGGCTAAACTAAAGCTTTTAGGCTAATAACATGACATCTGTGAAGCATCTATCAACATGGTTCAAAACACATATAGAGTATCATTATCCTGTCTGAATGTAACTCGAGCTAAAAAACATATTAGGAAAAAGTTCCTGCTTCATTTCTGCATATCCAGAATGCCCAATCAGTTTTCTCTACAAAATGTCTAAACTTTATAGGCGATCAGGTGGCCATTCACTAGCTCACCACCGCAGGGTGTCATGTTTGAGTCCTGACAGTGAGAATCATAGCCCTGACGCTCCAGCAGTGGCGTCTACCAAGCCCTAAGGTAGATTAACGCCCCGTTCGGTGTACGTTCCTGCTTGTGCCCAGTGAATCCCAGGATATAGTTTGCACCCCGTCGCAATCCTGACCAGGATAGGCCAGGGTAAACACAGGAGAAAATTTGTGCAGGGGTCTCCACAGAGGTGTACAAACATTTTTCAAATATCAGACAATATAAAAGCACCTAAGGGTTTCTCTTTCCAAAAATATTGTTTGTAATGTAGTTTGAATGTTGTATTAAAAATAAGAAAAGATAAATGTACTGAACAATTAATATTAAAACTGCTTTCACTTTAGTACAATAACTGCAGCAGAATATCAAAAGAGCAAAAAATACCACAACGTACTGCAAAAGTATTTAGGCTAATTAACATTATCTTTAATACTTTTATGCATGATAATGCACTCCAAGCATGCTGAGTATCTGCCGTCACAATTTCTCACGTAGATTGTATTTTATTACTCAGTTTACTGCATTATTAGACCTTCTATATTAAAAATCAATAGTAAAGCAAGTCTTACATTTCTTAAGTATCTTAACCTAAACTAAATGCAACAGTGTATCTGCACTGTACATTTGTATTCTGCACTGATCTAGGTTCAGATTCCAGTGGTGCCTTCCTGCCAGATGAGGCATCACATGGGCATGATTGGGGGGGCCATAATAATTCCTATTTGTCTCTCAGTCAATAATGTATGAACGCATAGCCAATCTAAGGTGAACATTTGTCATCTTATAATACTTGCGAAATAGGTCAAAGTTTAGGGACCTCTCCTGTAGAGTGTAGGTAGAGGCAAGGTTGGCAGGTAAATTAATTTTAAAGATGCCATCCAGAATAGAACTCATGCTGTCACTTTTGGGATGTTGATCAAAGTCCTTAACCCTTAAGTTCTTAATTGTCAGTTGCTCTGAATAAGGGCATGTTCAAATCCCTGTAAATATAAACTGCTCACAAAAATTAAAGGATATTGCAAAAAACCCTAATAAAATATCGCCTAATGAAATATCCCCTAATGAAATATCCCCTAATGAAATATCCCCTAATAAAATATCCCCTAATGAAATATCCCCTAATAAAATATCCCCTAATAAAATATCCCATAATGAAATATCCCCTAATAAAATATCCCCTAATGAAATATCCCCTAATAAAATATCCCCTAATAAAATATCCCCTAATGAAATATCCCCTAATAAAATATCCCCTAATTAAATATCCCCTAATAAAATATCCCCTAATAAAATATCCCCTAATTTTTGTGAACAGTGTAGTATATCCCTTTTTAAACCGACCAGAAGGAAATGACAGAAAACCCTCACACCGTTCTATATTGTTCTGTCATTTTTAAGTTAATAGTAAGTTCACCCCAGAATCTCTAACTGATCATAAACTAATTAAGAATTTGGAAGAGGCTTTAATTGACGTGCTTTTACTCCATAATCCACGGTGTCTAATCTAGTAGATAAAGTATTTGTAGCCATTATCTGTTATCAGCTTTATAGTAGCGCAGTCCTGACCTCACATTGACCAGTTTTACTGAGAAACAGTTTGCTTCATCGATAACACATAGCAGGTCTGCAATACCGAAGCGCTACTTGACCTGACAAGTCTTCAGTGTGATATGAATCAAACTGGAATGTTGCATCAAGCGCTTCTGCTGCTCACTTAGGTGCGTTACAACAGGAAATAACCAAACCGATGTGCATCTCTGTTTTAGGTTTATGTGCTAATAACCTGTTAGACTGTGCTGTAGATGCAGTAGCTGTGCTAACATCCTAGCTGCTGTGCTGGCTGGTTAACTGTGTATGTTGTGTGTATGTGTTTATTTCTGTGTGTGCGTATGTGTGTGTGCGTGTTTGGCTGTTTTGTCTGAACGCAGTGCTGAAGACTGTCCCTTTTACGGCGCGCACGGCCAAACGGGGCTCGCGCTTCTTCAATGGGGAGCTCCATTGTTAAAGTTTACCCTCTCTCTTTTAAAGGTCACTGGACAGAGCATGCTCTCTGTTGTCGTTTTATTGTGTGCTTCCTTTCTAACTCACACTCACTCGGGTTGGAGCGTGGTTCAATTTTCTTCCCTTTGGGTTCACTCACTCACTCGTTCACTCATTCTGGATGTAGTCCAGGCATTTGTGTGTAAGTGTTTTTCATCACCGTGTCACCGTCTCACTGCCCCAAATCCCTGCATGAAGAGGGGTGGAAGGGAAGTGAGTAACGTCATCACAGATTCACCTGCATGGAGTGTATCATTATTCATAATTCATCAGTATGATTTGACACCATCAGTCTGAGCAAATCAAATGGCAATGAGCCAGTGATGCGAGAGAATGAAGAGAATTTCTATTAGTAAAAACAGCAATAAACAAGTCAAGTCAGATTTAATTATGTAGCGCTTTTAATAATATAGCATTGTCTCAAAGCAGCTTTACAACATTATATTATCTTATGAGGCCAATCCCAAATTGACCAAGCATATGGAGACAGTGGCAAGGAAAAACTCCCTAAACTCTGTAAGGCAGAAATCTTGGGAGGACCAAGACTCATAAAGGGATCCTTGGGTCCTTTTTAATTGTATTCCATCTTAAGTGCGGATCACGAAGTGCTTTTACATGCACGTAAAAATAAGCCAGCCATAATCTGTTCTGCACTTATCTCGTTATTATTATCTCGTTTGGGCTTATTTCCGTTGACAGGTTTGCTTGTTTCACTCATGGAATCTGGCAACCCTGACATGAAATGCTACCGAACACTTTGTGGAGATCTGAAATGCTGTGTATACTTAAAATGAAGAATTTGATTTGAAGTTTAAAGTATACATGTCTTTGAGATTATTGGCTGGTTGCAAATTAGAATTGTGTTTATTACCAGAGACACAATCTGATTTGTTGCACTTGCTGGATTAAGTGCATGTAAACATTCCTGATTTTCACTGATTCCACAGTCACATTTGTAGATATTAATTTGTTGTGCTATTAGCACCATCTGCTGTCTGATTGACAAAATACTTGTGTAGACTGTGGAGATCCTAGTTTATTTGTCCAGCATTCTGTGGCAATAGAGATGTAACTATTCTCCACAGAAGATATGTGTTGCTGATCAGGGAATTTAAAACCAATACAAATAGTCTGTATAATCTGAAAACTGAAAGTGGCAGCGGATAAAAGACAGAAACTAACAGCATACGCAACAAAAGCTTGAACAAACGCTGAAAGAGTGCTGCTTCAGAGGCAAAGTCCTTAAAGGCTGTGCTTATGAAAAGGGAATCTAAAATGACCTCTGTTCATTATGACTGATGCCTTGTTTCTTATTAAACAATCCTAGTTTACATGAATCTCTGTGCATCATTTGGTTATGCTGTGCCATTATGATTTGTACGGGTGTTCACCTGTAGACGATAACATGTGTCTAGGATGTCATTGTTGTGTTTTTTGGGGTTTGCATGTTGTTGACTCGCTTCACCTCTTTATTCATTGCTTTGCTGCTCGCTTCCAGCGGCACTTCACCTTCTTAACTAAAGTTGTGATATTAGGTGTGACTTGTGAATTTACGCTATATTTGAAGCTCAAGCTGTCTACTCACGGGTCACGTTAACGGCTTGTTGCATGAAACATTTATGCTTCTTTCACTGTACTTGCATATCATTTTTGCGCTGCTAAATAGTTTGCATTACGCTGGCATTGTGCATGCTAACCGCCAGCCCTAATCTCTAAACGCGGCCTTTTGCTTTTTGCACGTACATATTACTCTTATTGTTTTACCTATCATCAGCGTGTTTTCATGAAGATTATGCTGACCGCTTTATAACGTGTTGCTGGACGTCAGTGCGCCAAGCAGCTTGGGTGTCGAAAACAACTTTCGTTTGCTCTCTGAATGCTTGTGCACCCATACAGTGCATCCTCACACAGCTACAGCCTGTCTGACCTTCCCCCAACGGCAGCTCGGCTTGGTTTGCTTTGCAGCATCCACCTTTTTGGACTGACCTCTCCGCCCCGGTCACCTCAAATTCATTTTAACCTCCGTTTTTGTCTCCTCTTCTCTCAGCCCTAAAGAAGAATAATATTACTAAATTTCCAAATGTGCACTCGAGGGTAAGGAACTCGTCCACTAGCACCCCAGTGGTGATGGATGGTCCTCAAACCTGGCAAGCATCCCTTTCTATTCATTCCCATTTTTTTACTTAACAGATTGTAATGCATGCCCTGGTATCATTTGTCCCCATCTCTACCTGTCCATCATCTCAATTACATATCAAAGCTATTTACTTTTAACGGCTAGGACTGCCAGTGTCTGCAAGTAGACGTTCTGATGACATAGTTTTCAATAGTTGGTAAAATGTTGGCTTTGGAGCTCTTTCCTCAAGACATTGCATCCGCAGTGAAATAGCTCTCCTGGCAATTTCATCATGGTGCCTGGTTCATCATGGTTCATCAACTGTGGCTAATGTACAATTGTTTGAGCCTTAATGCATGAACTCCAATACAGGAGTCTAATACATTAACCCACCACCACAGAGACCCGGGTTCAAGTCCTGGCAGGCATGATTGAGACTGTAGCAGGTTTTTCATCCACAGTCTTTTGCAAAGTTTGAAAATGCACAAATCAACGCAGTGCAAATCAATGCAAAAAAAAATGCAAATTCCGAGAATGGACTGGCATACCAAAAAGGTTAGAAAATCCCTAAAGCTAAAATGCTTTTCAAATGAATAACGGTGTATTACATTCACATTTACAGCATTTAGCAGACACCCTTATCCAGAGTGACTTACAACTGATAGTCCTACAATTCAAGAAATCGTGGGTTAAGGGCCTTGATTAAGGACCCAACGGCGGCAGCTTGGCAGAGGTGGAGTTTAAACCCTGGAATGTCTGGCCAATTCAGGTCCAGAGTCCAGTACCTTAACCGCTAGGCTACTGCAGTCCCAAGCTTAAGGGCACGTGATTCCACTTCACCCGATCAGACCAAGAAAATTGATATGGTCACATTTACATATGATTTAATAGTCGACCTGACAGAATGTGAACGTGACCACTAAAATAATAACGCACCTGAAGAGGTGGGATGTTTTGAACACAGCTGCGTCATATAATTATTTAATTATGCATTATATTTCTTTTTTCTGTAGCCTTAAGTAAACGTTATGCGGCTAAAAGCAAAAACCGAGTTCCTACATTTCTGCTTCTTTTGATGCCGCCCAAATCGTGGTAGCCCTATGTCTTTTAAAAGATATTTCATTATGGGATATTTCATTTTGTATATCCCCTCATTTCTGTGAGCAGTATGCAGTCGCATAACTTTAGTGGATGGGAAAACAACTTAATTAGCTATTTTTCCTGCCAAAATTACATAAATGCACATAACATTAGAATGGAAGCCCAGGTCAAGTCGGGGTATTCACCCCCAAGTGCTGCAACATTAACCGCTTGCCAGTCTTGTAACTGAGACTGTTGTCTTCTCAAGTGTGCTTATGCTGGCACCCGGTGTTCTCTGGGGTTAGTTGGTTGACCCTGACCAGGGCAAGTGGGTGTAATCACATCGCCTTTCTCACAAAAGCCAACCTTGACCGAAACCCACAATTTTTTTAAATTAGTGACGACAAAGGAGAGACAGTTCAGATTTGTTTTTGTTAAGCCCAAGCTGCTTTGTCTGATTGCCAGCACACGGCGCGAGAGTTTATTACGTCATGATGACCGAGTGCTTTTACCCTCCATCAGATTTAAGAAACCAGCCTTACAGGAGAGCAGACGCTGTGAGGAGGAGCGTCCGGAGACGCTGTGATGATCAGAGCTTACGGTCGGTCAACATCGCAGAAATGGTCATGTGACGACGGCAGAGCGGATGTGATTAGTGGAGGTGGAAGTATGGTGGGTGAAAAGACTGAGAAAGTTGGTCAAAAAGGTCAAAAAGCTCAAGCTGTTACGTAAGCTTGTCATGAACTAAGTGCCTGAACTTAATATGATATGATACATTTTTTTTATTGTACATCGTTTATGTCATGCAACAGGACCTTTCATATGGACACGTCCTGTGTATAAGTCATCTAAAAATTAATCTAAAAATCCATAGTGACTTCTTACAGTCCAGTGAGAATTACAGTATGGCTTTGCACAGTCATGTGTCAACAAGGGCTAAGTGTATTCCTAAATATTACAGGCATGTTGAGCGGTTTTACAAAGACTGAGGCGTTGTATGTGGAGGTTTGAATTAAAACTGTTAAAGGTCCAGGCTAATGTGAAATGTATATAGTTCAAACGTTGCTGTCTGAAACCAGACGTGTTGCCAGATCCAGTGTAAATCCACTCGCATCAAAGCATTCCAATTTTTTTTAGGTTCAGGGCATTAAGCGAATCATCTCAAAGCAGCAAGGAAAGCGAAAGCTCCTACTCAGTTGTGGCTTTTTCCGAGTTTGCTTAGTGTCTGGAATTTGATTCAATTGGAAGGTGCAAAATCTTTTCAGTACAGTACTGTTATGAGTATATAGCATCCAAAGAACCCGAACAATGAGACACCTCAGACAAATCAGATTACAGAAAAATATGACCCATTAATGAAGAGGTGAAGATGAAGAGAGCCTCGTCACCACTAGATTTACTACGTACGTAGTATCAAAAGCTAAAGTGAGTGCTCCATCTTTTTCTGTTTCCATCCATGTTTGAAATGAAGCACAAAGAACCCCAACAGACCAACAAAACCTAATTGTACAGATATTTTACTGCAAAAATTGTTTTAAATGTTTTTTTTTTTTACTTCTTAACCTTTATTAGTACAAGGTTAATACTGTACATATTGTTTAAAACTGCTTAAAGATTCCAGCATCCTGTTTTCCTCCATTTGAATGTTATTTTAACTTATAGTTTTCACTGTGTATATTTAATTAAACTGAGACATGAATCTGGCGTTCGAGCTTACGCTTGCCTAGCAGTATTACGGCATTAGAATAACGTAACAGTTTAAAACATATCCTCATAATGCATTAATGAATAGTACAGGTGTGTGTCCATGTGCCATTCTCATCTCTTCATGCATTCCATTCAACTTTTGGAACTGGATCAAACTGCAATCTGTTCTCAAGTCCTTTGGTTTTCTAATAAGAAATGTAACTTATAGGCATTGTATGTTTACAGCATAACAGCGTTTCTGTTTCAATCTTAACGAGACGTTGTGTTAGTTCCACAGTTCTATGCCAATGATTAAATAAACTTTACATTATTATAACCCTGCTGTACCTGAGCTTATTGTTTGATCATTCTTGGAAATGGAGGAAAGCTGTGGGTCCATGGATTTGATATACAGTGGTGCTCGAAAGTTTGTGAACCCTAAAACATCATAACATTTTCTCACAAGTCCTAAAATTAGATAAAGAGAATCCAGTTAGCCAAACGAGACAAAAAGATTATACTTGGTCTTTTATTTATTAAGGAAAATGATCTAATGTTACATATTTGTGAGTGGCAAAATATGTGAACCTCTAGGATTAGCAGTTAATTTGAAGGTGAAATTAGAATCAGGTGTTTTCTGTCAATGGAGTGACAGGTGTGAGTGGGCAGCCTTTTTATTTAAAGAACAGGGATCTATCAAAGTCTGCTCTTCACAGCACATGTTTGAGATTTCTGGTGACCTCAGAAAAGAAGTTGTTGATGGCTGGAAAGGTCTCAATAAAGTCACACGTGTATCGGTCAGTCATCATCCAGCGAACATTAGTGTTATTTTAATTGTCCATTGAATGAATCGTGCAATTAAAGCAGCTTGTGACTCAGAAGCAAGAGCCAGTTCAAGAAAAGAGCAGAATCTGAGATGGTGGGTTTGAACTCTAGA
>JAUZST010032664.1:0-28746 GCA_034779995.1 Parotocinclus haroldoi | reverse complement strand
GACACACACACCACTGTGTGGTAAGTGGTAACAGTTAACAGTTCCCGGGTTCAATCCCAGGGGGAAGCGGCCTATGTCCTTTCTGTGTGGGGTCTGCATGTCCTCCCCTTGTCTGTGTGAGTTTACTCCGAGTACTCCGGTTTCCTTCCACAGTCCAAAGAAATGCTTATTAAGTTAATTGGTGTCTCTAAAAGTGTCCTTTAGTGTGTGACTGTGTGCATGTGTGTGTGCCTTCCGATGGATTGGCGTCTCCTTTTCACCACCTGGTGTATAAAAGGAAAAAACAATATTAAGAAAAATGTGCTTTAGTCAAGTCTATACAATTAAAGGAGATATATATATATATATATAAATGGACCAGCTAGTGTTAGATTAATTTCAGCCACCTCTACACAAACACTGGAAATCTAAGATGTTGAATTAATGGAAGGGTTTTACTTACCCAAATAAATTATTTTCAGGAAATATAGACTGTGTAGATTAATGTACACGACTTATCTGACTTTTAAAGAAAAAAAATAGTTATTGTTTTTGAATACTGTTTTACCGTTACCGCTAAAACGAGAACAGTGTTCCCCCAATAACAACCACAGATTATCTGTATATATATATATATATATATGTTTATATAATGTTAGTAAAACTGAAAGTTTTTGTCATTTTAATTTTCAGTGACGTTTTATTTACCTCAGCGTAAAGCAGGTTAACCGGTAAGTTTTACACTAAGAAAAATATCCGTCGCGGAACAAAAATAAGCTATGTCTCATGCAGCATGCATCCATGTACAAGCATAATTACAACTAAGGCTAAAGAAACAATAAGTATAATTTTTTTACTTGAAATCACTGAAAAACGATAGCTTGCTAACGCTAGCTAATTAGCCAAAAAAAAAAACGTTACCTATCCGTGCGCAGGCTCTTCGATGTGATTGGTCTACACACCAGCATTTATTTTTCATATTACTATATTATTTAATATAATAATATTATTCTGATGATTACATTTATTGGAAAAAATATATTAAGCATATTAAAAAACTAACTTTTTTTTCTACATATTTAAACAAACATTTTCAACAGTTCAACACCCTTGACTCTTCAGTCCACTACCTCCAGCACCTTATTCCTTTTTCTTTCTGTAAACTTAGGTCATAATTTCCATTCTGTGTAGATATTTAACAATCTCTATGAATATGTCTTTAGAAGTGTGTTAGTGTTAGTATATATTGTTAGTATGCTCACTCGACACAAAAATCTTGAAGCAAGTTATCCAGTAAAATTCTCTGTGGATATTTGGGTCTGTGTTTCATTACCAAGGCAATAGATGCTAAATACTTCAGAGTAGTTGGGTGGGCTAGTAAATGGGGTTTTAGCCATTAACCGCATTAATATATCCTGTTTAATGGTTTATCATTCAGGTATAAATGCCAGGAAACAGTGATCGTTGTGTTGTTATCTATTGCTCTGAGTGAGCGCTCCCTCTTCATGTTCCTTCTTGTATTGCTTTTTGATGGTTTATTCAGTTTTTCCACAGCCAGCTCACCTGGTGCTGATTTGCAGTTGTAGTATGTTATGGTTGTGTTCTTCTCTATGCAAGTATGCAGTATGCACATTTTTATGTTTCACACACTCAAACAATGCATCTCCAAAATGACAAACTAAATAATGCATTTACGGTTTCTTACTGTTTTCAATGTCTTTTTAAAAATATATTACAATGAGAATAAACCATGCTCTACAATACAGTAGGTGCAGATACAGAGCATCCTATAACTAAAAATGATGATCCTCAGAAGCAGATTGGCTCCTGGTCTCACTGAGTCTTGTCTATATTTAGTATATTTATATGAATGCGTTCCGTCTTGCCAGAGGCTCCCGAGTTAGGAGTTCTGTTACATGATGCAGCCCACAATAGACTGTTAAAGATATTAATTATAAGCATTCAATATAGATAGTATGACCTTGAAGAGATCCGTGTGGATGTCCTCTGTGAATGTGCTCTGTGGAAATAAGTCAGAAAATGAGATCTTTTTAATATCTCTGTAGTTTCTCTTAGACACCAATCAGATAACAAATTAGACTTTAGGACAAACAAATGAGACTTTAGTATAAGTCTTATGCTGCTCAAATGCGTCTTTTAAAATCACATTCAGGACTTTGAGAACTCCTCAGTGATATCACACATGTCCCTTTGAGTTGTAGTACAGATCTCAGTACAATCTGGTAAAATGATTGCAACACTACACTGCTCATATTTCATTTTGAAATTTTCCCTAATTTTTGTAAGCAGTATACATATTCCGTTCTAAAATACAAAATGTTGATGTTTCAAAATGAATATTAAAGAACTGGTGGGCAATCTCATTCCTGTCCATGCCCTATCACTGTCGGTGTGTTTGGCAGTCCTGGGTGACCACACACCCTACTGAACAGTCAATGTGGGGCAACTCGTCAAGTTTGACATGCTCCTGATCACCCCCATGAATATATCACATGCTACTCAATCAATCATAATTGAGTTTGCCTCTTATTTGTGTAATCGTTTAACTTTCTTAGACTTTTCATTGGCTTTCTGATTATCTTGCTTCATGAAATAAAATACTTCTTTTTTACTTGCTTCATAATCATTTAGAAATATCCCCTATTTTTTGTGAGCAGTATATTTCTTGCTGTTTGATTTACCCCCTTTTCAATCAGGCATCTGATTCATTTGTACTTTGTTTCAGTTTCAGTGCCTGAAGTTGTTCCAGCACTTTAGGTGTTACTTCAGCAATCTGACTTTTACTATTAAAAATATGTTTAAGAAAGAAAAGTGATGTGAGTTAATTGAACTGAATGTGTTACAAAACTTTCGTCCTTCTCTCGTGATTTTGCTGTAGCTTTTTCATTGCTGTACAGTGTAATTCTTGGAAGAGGTTAAATGAAGACTCGAAAAAGATCTCATGCATCTGAACCCAAATCTCTCAGTTTTGACTCCTCAAAAGAATCTAATGTCTAGGAGCAGTGTTAGGAGAAACTCTGTGACCATGTTGATTCTTAAATGAAACAAAGGCGAGAAATAAATCTCCTGAGACAAAAAAATCAACATTTGGTTCCCAAATAAATTTGGTTCTCATGAACAAGCGAGGTTATGCGGTTTTTTTTTTCCGTTTCTTAAACTGCCTCAAGCCCTAGCAAATATACACAAATTAACCTGTGAGGACAGTTAGGGATTTGCAAATGCAAATCCACATTCGAATCAAGAAAAAAATGGCAAATAACTCCAAATGCCAAATTTCTTTTTGCTAGTCAGTTTGATATAGTATTTAAACTGATGATGAGTGTTATATTTTTTTTACTCCTAATTCACGTCCAGAGTGCAGGAAAACCATCGGGACATCTGCTTGAAAAGTGCACCCTGGCTAAACTATATTGCCTTAAACCCCCCAGGCTTTTCACATGTAAATGACCATGTTATCTCAGTCAGAAGGCCTTCTGTTAAGACAGAGCATGATCTTCCCCTCTGGCTCCTTTTAAACCCTGCTTTAAACTCAGTGAGCATATGCCATATCTATGTGTCGCTGAGCTTATGATCGTATCGTATACCATGGGTCAGGGTCTCTTAATGAGACGAAGACTGAAAGAACACAGCATGCAATTAAATCTATAAAACATTACTGTCCACTCTGCTATAAAGCAGCTCTGTTTAATGAGATCCGCTTAGCCTGTTTAGTATAGATATAGTAATCAAACATAAAGACAGCAGTAGAGAAATCAAAAAAAGCAGGCAGCCAGTTATTGGGACATTGGTGATGTCTTCTGTGCCTCTAAGTGGGAATGCTAAATGAGTGACAGCTTGAGAGCGGGAGTATGCTCAGTGATAACTCCATGCAGATCAGGGCTTGAGTTGGCAGAGATGGCACTCAGTGCCACCGTTACACTGACAACCTGACAGACAAGGAGGAGGCTGCCAGATGGGCATGAGTGCACAGGCTGAAGGGTGGGTGGTGGCACGCTGACAGCTTGTTCCGCCATCAGTAGGAACTGAGGAAATAAGAAGATGCAAGCAATGGAAATGAAGAACATTTTAGGATGGGTAAAGATGGATGAATAAAAAGAAGACAACACACCAGTGTTTTAACTAGTGATCCCTTATTTTATGGTCAGCTCTTTTTGGCCTTTACTGGGTACTGGGTTGGACTCCCTTATAATTTCAGAACTATCTTAAGTATTTTCTGAGGGCCCTTGAGCAAGGCCCTTAATCCTTAATTGCTTGGATTGTACCCTGTAAGACTGTATTAGTTGAACTTCAAGCTGGATAAGGCCATCTGCCAAATATGACCAATATAAGTTCGTTACCTGCAGAAGTTGTGCGTCTCAGTGTGTACAGCTATTTTTGTGATCAGGGTATATCCCTCAGCTTGTATTTAGGAAAGCATGACATTGTCAGAGAGTAACCTTCTTAAACATGGCTTCTCTACAGTGTGAGTCAGGAAATATCCTACAGCCATCAATCAAAAAAAATTGAAAATGGAAACTGGTAAGGAATGAATGCCAGGAAACAGTGATCATTGGGTTGTTATTTATTGCTCTGAGTCAGCGCTCCCTCTTCATGTTCCTTCTTGTATTGCTTTTTGATGGGTTATTCAGTGTTTCCACTCCAACTCACCTGATGGCTGAAGGAGCACATTGTTCCTGCCCACAGAAGCAAATGGAGCACGTTATGTACATACTGTCAAGGAATCAAGCATGGTTGCCAGTCTGCTTATTCTAAGAAACTTCGCTTCTTGGGCTTAGACCTGTTTGCTTATTTTTCTTGTGGAATCCGACAACCCTGAAATTAAATAAAGCATCCACTATAAGCCTGCCTAACATCTGAAAGGCAGCACATAATTATATTAAATTAAGATTTTCATGATCAATTATAAAAGTTTGAATTTTACATCACAGCTACGTTACATGAGATTACTGGCTGGTTTCAAAGCAGAAATATCATTACTGCTTGAGCATTTTTGAGTCAGTTTTCCACACGGGGTCGTGGGCCAGCCAGGGTGGAAACTCACAACTCCATAGTAGGGCACATACACTAAAGGCCACTTTAGAGACACTATTTAACCTAACACGCATGTCTTTGAACTGTGGGAAGGAAACAGAGTACTCGGAGTAAACAGGGGAAGACATGCAGACTCCACACAGAAAGGACCCATGCTACGTCACCCATACATTCAATCTGAGACCTTCTTGCTGTGAGGCAGCGGTGTTACCCACCGAGCCCCCGTGCTGCCTGAATTCAATATTCACTTATTTAATCTTCTCGAGTATCTCTTTTATTGGCCAGCATCATGTTTCACAGTTGATACCAACACTAAGTGTAAAGCATGTATAAACCCAATATGGGTTGATTGGTGGTTCCAGTCGCTGAGCCACTCGGATTTGTATCCCACCTCTAGCATGGTGACATTTGAACTGCGATCAGAACTGACAAGTGAAATAAGCAACTAGGCCTTTGGAAACAAACACACAACAAACAATCTTTAAGTCCAATTATACATGCACTGAGAAATCTGATTACTGAAATAAATTCAGCTCTCTTAAATGGATCCAGGAGCCAGGATCCAGTCCTTTCTGTCAGTGCATGGCAGTATGTGGGCCAATGAATGTAGCAATGGCCCATCACTCATTTGCTATCAATGTTACCCTGTGTGTGTTCACCATAACAGGCGCAGGAGGGCTAACCCTGTGATGTCACACGGCCCACGATCAAAGACATTTTTCTTCAAAACAGTCTAACTTGTTTGTGTTGTGTCTGTGCCACTGGAAGAAATATTTGTGCTGTTTTATTTCTCAGTCGGCACAAATCAACCAGACTGCTTTTGGTGATATTTACTTTCTCATCATACAGGGTGCTGACTTTGCTGGGATTTTAGTGTACGGGTATCATGCGTACAATGTAATTTCTGGTTATTATTGGTTAAAGAGAAATCATTTTCTTCGTCTTGTCATTAGTGCCGACTAAATGCACCACTTTATATGAGTATTGCCATCAGTGGTTTAGCTGCACTCTATTCTTTCTGACTGCAGTCTCCATCATCCTTACCATTAATAAAGTAGATTTGCAGCACTCAAAGTAGGTGAGTGCCAATTAAATTGATTCGTTAATATGAAACAAAAAGTCGACATTCATCCAGCGCCTGCTGGTTTCTCCGTAGCTGCTGTACAGTATCTCTGCGACAAAAGGAATCAATCAGGAGATAGTGTAGCTCATTGAAGGCTCATTACTGTAAATAAAGACAAATGCTCCTTGCCTTGAAAGTATTCTCTATAAACAACACGATGAAGGAAAGCAATGACTAGTCCTCCTCCAGATGTAATAACAGGGTCAAACACAACTCGGTAATCACAGAGTGAAGGGTAGAAGCTGTTTATTGTGCAAAATGGAAGGAATGCCTTGCCCCCACCCCCATCCTTGGCGATAGCTGTTATGATGAGTATGTTTTGAAGGATCTGTGAGCCGGCTACGCAACAACGGACCTGAAATCGTATACGAATTTTCATGCATGCATTTTAAAGTTAAAATGACGGTTTGCAAAATTCTTCTATTCCTCATTATGCTCAAATGTAGCACAATGTTTTCTTTACGAATCAGATCATCAGCATAACGATTAGAGCGAAAAGCTGAATCGGTGAAAACATTTTTGAAATAAAGGTCACAATTTATCACTCTTTGGCATGTTCCTGCTATTGCTGTAATGCGCTCAAGATGGATCGAAATGGGACGCGCCACGTCATTCCAGCATGATTTAACAATATCCCAAAGAGCATCTTATGATTTTAGTGTATTTACTTTGTCTTTCTCTGACATCAAGAGCGCCGCGATATTTGGCTGAGATTTAGCTCAGGTGGCAGTAAAAGAAAAAAGTCACATTTATTGGGATAGATCTTTAAAAAAAAGGTGCATTGCCTCCGAGCAGCTTTAAAACAAGCTGGCCCAGAACCCCAGTTAAGCAAGTCCATGGTGACACGAGTAAGGAAAAACTCGTTAAATGTGACGAGAAGGAAACCAAGGAAAAAAGAAACTCAACCTGCTTGGATATTCACCAGTTGTCCGTAATATTAAAACCACTGCCAGGTAAGGTGAATAACACAGACAGTGTGATGCTCGAGATGATATTCTACAGGGAATCTTTGTTTCCTGGCATTTATGTGGATGTTAATTTGGCACAAACCACCTACCTAATCACTTTTTGCAGACAATTATACCCCTTCAGGGAAACAATATTCTCTAATGGCAGTGGCTTGGTTCAGTAGGTTAATGTGCACTGCCCCACTGCATAAACATGACACAGGGTTCAGCATGTTGACTCGGACTTCAAATCCCCTAGATCTCTGTCTGATTGTGGATCTGTGGGATGTGCTCACACACCTACGGATGCCACCTCGCAACTTACATTACTTAAAAGATCTGCATGTAACTTCTTGGTACCAGATACAACAGGACACCATTAGAGGTCTTTTTGGAATTCATGGCTCAACAGAGTCCTGGTGGCACAAGGGGAAACCATATTAGGCAGGTTGTTATAATGTTTTGGCTGATCGGCGTACATGTTTTTGTAAGGTCTCAGAACTTGAATGACTTGTTGTTTTATTAACATTTGCAGACATATTGTTCCCTGAAAAGGTTATGTAGGTTCTAGGTCTGGAAATGTTGTATTTTATGATGTCACTTCTTGTAAAAGAATAATGCAAATTCTGAAATACCTCTGGTTTATGGATAAGAAGGGAGCAACAACGTTTTTGTCATATCAGAACTCTCAGAACTCCTGTAAAGCTAAAATGATGCAAACTGGAGCTCTATGAGTGACCCAATTAGAAAGAGTGGTCTATATCCACGTGGTTTAGGACTCCTTTCTTTTCTTGTTCCTGAAAGCTAGAAACTGACCTGATAGTGTGGTATGCACTAACACAGTCTCAAGATTACACATTTGCAGGAATTCATTTAATTACTATGCAGACTTGCGAATGTGGGGTTCAAATTACAAGAGAAGTTAGCAGTCATACACTTCATGTCCTTCTCAAAATGGATGAAATTGTTGTGATTGAGCGTCCTGGAGACCTGACGAGACAATCCCCGAATTTGCCAAATCCCCCAGGAGCCCAAGATGCAATGATCCATCGACAGACCACAAACTTGAAAACAAAGGTAAATTTATTTAAAAGAACAGAAAAGCTAGTCAGACGAAAAGGAAGATAACTAAATAGTCCCAAACAAAGTAGAACCCCAGTCCCAGTGCCCATCCTGGACCCTGGGACCAGAACCTGGTGAAAAGTCTTTGCAGCTGGGAAATGCCAATGCCTGAACCAAAACATAAAAAAGAAAAAAAAGAAAAACCAAAACGGAACGGAATAGAGCCAAGGTTCGGAAAGACAGAGTCGAGGTTCGGAAAGACATAGAGTCGAGGTTCGTAACGGCACTGAGCCATGGTTCAGAATGGCACTGAGCCGATGTTGGGAACGGCACTGAGCTGAGGTTCGGATTGGTCCTGAGCCAGGGTTCGGAATGGCATTGAGCCGAAGTTCGGAACGGCGAAAAGCCGAAATATGGACCGGAAAATGTACCACAAACAATGCGCTACAAAACAGGGAAAAAAACAAACAATGAGCCGGCGAACACCATGGGCATAAATAACGCGCACCTGATAAAGAAAGTAGGAACAGGCACTCGGAATGAAGAGGTGTGACGGAGGCGCAAAACGAAAAGCCTATGGATTGTTTTGGTGAAAACCATAACAAAACGTAACCGTAAACAAAAACAAAAGGGAAGGAGAGTGTGACAACTGCGGCAAAACAAAAACGGGCGCGGCGCAAACCCTACCAGAAATCCATTTTTTAAAAAGTTCTGCATTTTATAATTCACACTGTTCATCTTAAAGAGGTAAACATTTTTTGACCCAGTCTTTGCTTGCCATGCTTGTTATCTTGAGTCCACTTTGTAGTGGAGTAGAAGGATTGTTGCATGCTGTTTCACAGCTGTGATTATAAGCAGTTGTGACATAAAGAGTGCTTGTCCAGAAGGACCTAACCAACCCTCTGCAGGTGCTGATGAACAAAAGCCAGTCACTTCTGGGCAAATTGCTGATCACTCACACTGAGGGAATGCTAGCTACAGATGTGTCTGCTTGTTGTGCCAGGAGATGACTGTGTGTGTGGTTATACAGTCACTCTGGTTTATTAGAACATCAAGGTTGAACACATCAAAGTATTAAAAAAGACATGAATGAGTGGTATTATTATTAAACCCTTGGTTACGGTGTCTTCAAACAGCGCTTCTGGTCTGAATAAGTTATCAAGTTTTAAGCATGTTTAAGCTATACTTAGTATTATATATAGAGTACAGCATATTGTGAACCAATATTAAAGTTTACAATTAAGTGAATGCACATTTGGATTTGTTGGAACAAACCATGGGACGCACATAACACCCGTTATGGCAGATATTTGACAGTGAAGATCAGACTAGGGGTTTGCATAAAAAGCAAAGCATCATGTTTCACTCCTACTTATCCTGGTTAAAGTCTCACACAACACCCTGGATAGGAATTAGTCAATCACAGGGTTCTGTGAAACCAGCCCATCAGAAGGTTGTGAGTTCAAATCCTGGCTCTGTCAAGCTGCTTGACCTTCTACTGCTCTGCTCAATTCTAAGCCATTCTGGTTATGGGTGTCCTGCTAAATGTTAGTCCTGAAGACGTTTCGACACACCGCTTCATCAGTTTTTATGTCTGGTTACCATGCAGCCATCCCATCTCCCCATGGAGGTCATTGTCCCACTGCACTGATACATAGCAACCCTTCCATGTAACCATCCTCACCCTCAGCACAGCCCTCATTATCACAGTTCTCCTGGCGGAAATAACACAGAGCAGCTAACACACATGCTAACCCCCATAAAGCCTAGTGGAGTGTAAAATACTAGCGGAGATCAGTGAAGCAGGAAGCTCTAGAGCTCATATTTCTTTTAGTTTGGCACTCATATATCTTACAGAAGAACGATTACCTATAGCTTGTTAACAAAAAAACTTTCAGAGGTCATACCACTTGCCCTTCTGGCCTCCTCCCAGGGCTCATCATCATCACCTTAAAAGTCATCACCAAGTCATGGGCATAGCATGTACTGTTTTGTTTTGTTCTGTGTTGACCTCAGCTGCATCTGAGCTGGAACTGATTGTCCCAGCTGGTTGTTTACGTAATCACCTAGCCTGAAGCTGGTGCTACATGAGACTATTTTGGGTCAACACACTTTACAATGCAGAACAAGTGAGAACAGATCCTGAGAAAGACTTTTAAGGGTGTCAGCTTTCTTCCAAAAAAGTACTACCTTTATCCAGTGCCCGGCTGCTTCCAGGAAAGTTTAGATTATTGATATTATACAGAATAGTGTGTCACGAGCTGTCATTTTAACCTGCAAAGGTTAGCGCTGCCTCTGTTTACGGAATCTCTTTATGGAGCTCATCATGGCTCTCTTGTCCAAGGCATGATTGGATTTCAGCAAGAACAGGTTGTACTCTGACATGAGCTTGCTTACCTCAATAATAAGCTCCTATTGTTCCCAAATTTTATGAAAGGGAACAGATTACATACAATGCCTGGGGTAAGGTGGCGTTGTTACTCATACTTTGAATACATCAATAGCAGCTTGTCCTTTCTCAAAGTATGATGGAAGAGGTTTACAGAAGTTCATAGATGTTTAAACATACAGCATTGGGTCAAGGCTTGTGGTAAGCATTTAGTTCCTTTACATTTGCTTTGATTCTTAGAAAATTGACAACTACATGGAAACCAGAGCTGCTTCTCTTCAGTCGTCCAGCTGTGCCGTGTTTATAGCAGATTCTGTGCATCCCATCTGTTTTGGTCAGGTGCAGAATATCAGACAACAGCATACAGAGCTGGAACATGTATATGTGTTACATGTAATGTCATGGAGTGGGGGTTACTTCATGAGGACTTCAAAGTAGGTCATGAAAACCGACCATTTCAGGGAGAAAGGGGGAACTGAAAATAAGAGTGCAAGAGAGCTGTCCTACATCTCTCTTGCATAAGTTTGTTTAAATTAAACTGCTTTGAAAAAAGGTACACAGTGACAATTTGGGACACCCATTCCTTTTGTGTAGTACTATAAGAATATTATTGTGATTAACATTATTTTGTTTATCATTTCAACTCTTTATTCTTTGGTTTGTATGCAACATTTAAGCAATTATCTTACCCTTGTTTTCATGGCCCACTAAAACAACCAATAGCTTTCTTTTAAGGTAATGGACATTAGACAAATGCAACAGAGACTGTGTTTTGTCCAAGAAACGTCTAATAATGGCTTAGGAATGAACTTTTTACCCATGCCTTCTGTTTTCCCTGCTACTTTAATTACACGTTGCATGTCAAAATGAAACTCAACCAGCAACACTGATGTTAAAGTGGAGAAATGTAATTTATACCATTGAGGCAATCAATGTTGGGTGATTAAGCAGATTGTGTGTTTTATGTCCAAGCAATGACTAAAATTACACTTTTACTGTACCTTTCTGCGATCACAAACCCACTCTTTCTCTAATTATACTGATTATACTGTTCTGTTACCTATAATTTATTACATTATTACAAAAAGAATATAGGTTACATTGGCAAATCCCATTCATCCAATGAGTAAATCTCAGTACAGCTCTGCTTTATTGTACTGAAAGTGGCATTAGCAGATACTGTAACTAGCCCTCTATCTGCTGGTTTATGTTGGTGAATTTGCATGGTCTATCTGATAAGCTGGCATAGTAGTGTCCGAAATGCAATATATGCCAGTCTATTTTAGCAGGCTAGTTAACCACTATATTTAGTACAGAGAGAATGAAGTGTAAATCCAATTTCAGTTGGAAAATTGAATTTTTAGTGTTTTCCGTAAAAGCAAAAATCTGTCAGAAATCACTCTCTTTTAGAGGCAGCATTAGCACATAGCTTGCCACCCAGTTTCTGCTAGTAAATTAGTTTATGTGAAATGTAAACAAAAGTGGGATTTATGTTTTAAATGAAAGTTTTCTGTAAATTGCCATTAACAAAATATAAAATGAAATCATAGTAATGATGACTTTATGTTGATCACTGCTGTTTTCTATGTAACTATGTTTCTATGTTACCTAGCTGGCAGAACACCATGTGTAATAAGCGTCCATATTGACCAAGAAGGGTCAGTCACCCTTACTGAACTGGAAGGGTCAGTCACCTGTACTGTCCAGGAAGGGTCAGGGGCCCATAATGACCAGCAACCATCAAGTGCCAAATATGACAAGAAAGGGTCAGGTACCCATAATGGCTAGGATAGGTCAGGTGCCTATAATGACCATAAAGGGTCAGTCATCAGTAATAATAGGCAAGAGATTTCCCTGTAATGAACAGGAAAGGTTAAGTGCCCATAATGACTACAATGGGTCACCTGTAATGACCAGGAAGGCTCAGACACCATTGATAACCAAGAAGGGTCAGGTGCCTTTAATGACCAGGAAGGTTCATGTGCCAAAATGGACACCTGTATTCACCGGAGGGACCCATGATAATAATGAGAATAATGCCATGGTTTTCTGGTGCTATAACGTCAGGTGTATTTCTTTCTTCTACCGAACCAGAATCTCCTGTGTGTCGGTGCTCACAGGGTCAGTGGCATATAATCCAGACCTAGGTTGTGCCCATTACAGAATACCCATACATTTTGGTTTACAAATTCCCAATGAGTCATAAAGCCTATTTTATGGAGGACAGGGATATGGGTTCTAGGACTCACAAGAGACTGATTTATGAGTGGCATGTGTGCTCCTATTTAGCTACATTATACTATTGCACTGTTTACACCAGTGCAAGCAGTCTGCTCTGATGCAAGTGTACCCAGACGCAATGACAGTCAGTAAGTACGCTGCCTAATTACATCACCAAGTGACATTTCAAGTCATTTTACGTTGCGTAGTTATTTTTGTTAGGTTCTCTATGTTTATCACATTCTGCATGTGCTTTTGCTAAGCTGCCCACTTGCGACACTTTGCTGTGTCATTTTTCCACAGTAGTGCCAGCAACTAGTGTGTACAATCAGTGTACTGTATCATAACTTTTACTTGTATGACTTACACACCGCATAGACACAACATCTGTTATGCCAAACATTTTACCCACTACCCTATAATCAGCATAACTGTGTAGTCTGTGTCATGCGGTGACAATATGCTTATCAACAAGAGCCATGTGCTATGGGTAATGTGGTCTTTTTCCCTTATTCATGTTGCATCAGCCTTACGTAACACCGGTTAATGGTGGAAACACCATGTACGTTTTCATTTTTTTTTTTTTAATTCTAAATGATTTGGGCCATACATGATCTGATGCCTTCAAAGTACGTCCACTTCCTTGTCCTCATCATCTCTCACTTGAAGCTGTTCCTCCAGCACCAGTTCCAGTTCTCATACCTATTCTCCAAACACAACAGGGGACCCCTTCCCCTCCCCTTGTTGACCTGTTCATTGAGGATCTACAGTGAAGTGACTGATTACTGGCATAAGTAATGACAAGAGACTCATACATATTCTTTATTTAATATAATATTACTTCATAATATAATACATTATATAATTGCCTCTATTTATACAGTGGGTACGGAAAGTATTCAGACCCTTTTGAATTTTTCACTCTATGTTTCATTGCAGCCAATTTCTAAAAAAAAATATTTCTCATTAATGTACACTCAGCATCCCATCTTGCCAGATAAAAAAACATAAAGAAATGTTTATATATTTAACTCACTGTCCATTTCTTCTTATCCTTCTTGAGATGGTTCTACTCCTTCATTGGAGTCCAACTGTGTGTAATTGAACTGATTGGACTTGATTAAGAAAGGCAAACACCTATCTATATAAGACCTCACTGCTCACAGTGCATGTCAATGTAAATAAGAATCACGAGGCACAGATCTGGCCAAGGTTACAAAAAATGTATGCACCACTCAAAGTTCCTCCAAGAGCACAGTGGGAGAGAGGTATCGAAGAGCCCAAAGATCCCTGTGGCTGAGCTCCAGAGATGCAGTAGGGAGATCCACAAACTTTTCCACAAAGTTAACTATCACTGCAACCCTCCACCAGTTGGGGCTTTATGGCATAAGGCCTGACGGAAGCCTCTCCTCAGTGCAAGACATATGAAAGCTCGCATAGAGTTTGCCAAAAATGCATGAAAGACTCCCAGACTATGAGAAATAAGATTCTCTGGTCTGATTAGACAAAGATTTAACTTTTTGGTGTTAATTCTAAGCGGCAAGTGTGGAGAAAACCAGGCACTGCTCATGACCTGCCCTATACAATCCCAGCAGTGAAACGTGGTGGTGGCAGCAACATGCTATGGGGGTGTTTTTCAGCTGCAGTGACAGGGCGACTGGCTGCAAATGAAGCAAAGAAGACTGGAACAACTCTTTGACCATTCTTGACTGGCCCAGCCAGAGCCCTGACCTAAACACAAGTGAGCATCTCCGGAGAGAGCTGAAAATGTCAGAGAATCCCCACATCAAGGTGTGAAAAACTTGTTGCAACATTCCCAAGAAGACTCACGGCTGTACTAGCTCAAAAGTCTGCTTCTACTAAATACTGAGCAAATGGTCTGAATATTTATGACCATGTGATATTTCAGTTTTTCTTTTTTAAATACATTTGCTAAATTTAAATGTGTCTGTTTTTTTTCTGTCAAGATGGAATGTTGAGTGTACATTAATGAGAAATAAAATAAACTTTTTTATTTTAGCAAATGGCTGCAATGAAACAAAGAGTGATAAAAAGAGGGTCTGAATACTTTCCGAATAAGTTTTCAACAGAATTTGGCTATGAGGGATGTAACAGTGCTGTAACAGTGCTTGCTTCTTCAGTTACTTGTGACTAACAACAAATGTTTTGAACTTTTTGTGTTTTGAACCACGAGATATATTGCAAATCTGATTGCAATCTGATTCTGAGATAATTATTTTCTTCTTCGGTATGTTACATGACCTTCATAACCATTGTAAAAACTGGCGACCATGTCCTGGACCAGAGCCTAATGTCCGAAATTCTGTAGCAGGGTCATTATAAGACCCACTTCACTGGGGCACATGACTGACTGACAAGAGGAATTCTGAATTCTGCTTGTGCCCCAGTCCTTCAACACTACACTATAGTAGTCTAGAAAACGCAGTTGTTCTGTACTATAATTCGTATACTTTTCTGTAATGAGCAGTGCAATAAGTTTACCTGCTTAAAAGGCTTCAAAGTTACCTGCCTGTGCCAGATTCCCCACAGTTGGCTGGATGTTAAAAGACTTGATAATAAATCATTGTTAGAGCCTTCGGCAGATGAAACAGCCCCTAAGTAAGCACTTGTATTAAGTTCAGATCCACATCCTGTAAACAACAGGTTTGCGCTGGGGTTTTCCATGTGGCTTTTATATAAGATGACTTCATCATTAGCTGGAGTGTCTCGGCACATGGCCTTTCACTGCTAACCATTCATGAGCATGTAGATCAGCACACATCTTATCATTAGTGAGGACGACTGAGTGGGAGTCCACAGCCCATGACCCAGCTGTGACCGGAATGATATGATTATACAGGGAAACCTGACAATGTGTGCGTGTGTGTGTGTGTGTGTGTGTGTGTTTTAGTTGGACTAATTGTTCCACAGAGAGTCCATCATAAGGTTTGGATGTAAAGTCAACTGACTTTAGGTCAGCTGTACAAGCATGAGAATTTATAATAATCAACAAGACGTTAGAAAATGACATTGACATTTGTCTGCCACGTCCTTGTTTCACATCTTATTCTCACCACTTCAGGAAGTAGGGAATGCTGATCTGACTTGACTGTGTGGCGAGCCAGACCACAGGAATGAAACGTGAAAGAAACTGACAGGATGTTGTGAGGCTGGGAGGAGTTTGGTACCGTTTTAAGACCATTTTGATTACTTTGCCATTTCGTTTGAAGTTCAGCTTAGTTTCAATTACTTTTAAAGTTCATATTTGTATTGTGGGGCCGCAGTCTGTCTGGTGACCCAGAGCCCACCTGAAGAACACTTGGGAACCTTGGGAACCAGCCCCTGGCAATATGGCAGGTAATCCGGTAAGACATTCTAAGATTGAGGCTTGCCAATGAACTGAGAGCTGCTCTTAGGGCATCAGGGGAACACAGCCTGGACTTGCAATGTAGAACTGTCTTTGCCAGAGGCAGGTATCGAACTGATGAGAGAACCAGCACTTTTCATACTGAGCCACTGTGGTGCCTGAAGTTCACTTCTCTCAGAACACTAGCACTGTTAAGTCCAGCTCACAGTTCACAGGAACCATGGAAATCCAGTTGAAATTTGGCTTTGAAAGTTCTGCCCATGCTCTGTTGCTAGGGCAAATATTTGCCAAACTGATCCTATTGAAATCCTGCCCAACTCACAACATGGGTCTTAAAAACTTGGTACCTCTTGTCCATATGCAAGAGACTACATGGTAGCCCTGTAATCACAACCCAAAGAGATAAGATCTCAGAATGTGGCTCCATTCTCACCTCACCAGAGATGGGTTGGCAACTAGGGGGTTCAGCCCTGCAAGCCAGAGCTGAAACACTCAAAAGTTGATTGAGTTTACAGTATATCCCACCTGTGGTCAATTTAAGTTGCCTCCTAATGAAAATCAATATGCATTGTTTCCTGGAACAGAAGATATTTCAGATATGTTCTGGCATGACAGAGGGCTCCCGAGTCTCAGCACTCCTTGGAATGATATTTTATGATTTTTTGATCAGAAGCACATTTTGACATTATGTTCTTTTTAAAAGGCACATCTACAACACACACACACACAACTAACCACAGGTTAGCCCAAAACATCCTCTTTACAGCCTGAGCTTTGAATGTGGAACTGATATGTTGTGTGGTGACAAGAAGACTTTTTTAAAATTGCTTATCATTACTTAGAAGATGGTGTTTGTCTATAACTGTTATTTGGAAGCTGATCATGAAGGTCAGTCCACATTTGATTTATAATTAATGCATGCACACAGGTTATTGCACAGAGTTGATTTTTTTCCAGCTGCACTTGTACTTGTAATGCACCCTAGCTGTAATAAATCTGGTTCTGCATCGAGATTTGCTGCAAATAGACTTATGGGTAATCCAGTCAGCCTTGGGGTTCACAGGAATGAATCTGGGTCAAAGCTGAGAATTAGGAACAGCACAGGAGACCATGATCCGCTTTACCTTTCCCGTAATCTACTGCTGACATTTAAAGCTTCATCAACACGGTGAACTCGAAGTAGCTGTGTTGTGTTTGTTTACACTGCGATCACCGTTGCTACTGTTAAGGGCATGAGCGGTGTACTGATGCTCACATGCACGGTCATGTTAGTGTTGTTTTGCTCCTCAAGGCATTGTTATTGTGCGCCGTTTTACCGAGTCATGAGCTCTTCTCCTTTCTTTGCCATGGCCTAAAAATAGCTCGGTATTTATCTGCTCACTGAACTACTCAGAAGTCCTTAATTATTCAAGATGTGGAAAGGGCCTGTTTTTTCCAGGGCATTAAGTGGGGTGAAAAGAGAGTGAGAAAGATGGGAGAGAGAGAGAGGAAAACAAGTCCCTGCGTCATCACAGGGTGCGTGTCACCATGTCATTCTGTCATGCGTGTGTCCAGAGTGAGACAGAGTGAAAAAAAATGAGAGAAATGAGAAGAGTGGGAGAGAGAGTGTAGAGGTGATGACTGATCCTCTCCATCCGTCCTTGGCTTTGTTCATTATAATACTGATAAATCTCAAAGTAGCTTTTTTATATCAGACTTGTCAAAGAATACGTGATTCTAGCACTACCCATGTGGTTTGTTGAATTTCAAAAATTTCTAAAAAGTTCAATAGAACGTTGGCAGGAAAGAACCTTTTATGAACAATTCATTTTATTAAGTGAGATAATTTCAGAGGTCCTTCAAAAACAATTTCAAGTGATCAACTGGAAAGGTACCCAAAGTTTTCCACATGCTATTCATATTTATCAGCTGCCAAAGTAAAATTGTCTTATACATGCAGCGCTAGAGTCTCAAAATCAGTGATTCACATAATCACTACATATGTTTTATGGTGTAGGGCTGTGTGTCAGCATGTCCTGAAGTCCTGAAGCATGAAACCAAAAAAGCCACAAAGTAAGTACAGCCAGGAAGTCCACTGGGCTAAAATCCGTACAGGCGGCCGTGCAAGTTTCCATGGCAGTGTGTTGATTGAGGGGTTATGCACTTTTTCTCATTATTTAATGTTTAATGTTTACCTTGATTGCAGGGTGCACATTAAAATGTTGTTAATAGTTAAGATGCAACATAAGGATTTAGAGAGCAACCCAGTTTAGTAAAATGATAGTAGACCTCAACCGCCGAGTCACCATTGTCCAAAAGTTTGGAAATTGTAAGTTCTTTTCCATTAGAAACTCAGAAAAACATTATTTGACCAGTAATTATTTTGAGACTGAGACTCATTGCGTTAAAATTACATTTGTAAACTAACCAAATCCTTAAAAATCACAGAATCAGAGTCTTGTCAAAACAAAGTCACTGAAGTCAATTCATAGTCAAAGTCAATTTCGAACTAGCAATTGACTGAGGATGCATTTTATGCTTAGAATCATGTAGGTCCAGATGGCCTACTCAGATCAGACAACCAGGAGCCTACAGTGGTGCTTGGAGGATCTCTTAGGATTTACTACACTGCTCACAAAATTTAGGGGATATATCAAAATGAATATAAAGCTATTGAAAAAAAGATGAGCATGAGTTCAGATAAGTTCATTTTATTGAACAAGATCATCATAAAAGCAAATGTAAGGTCAAAGAAAGTTGTCTGATTACGCAAATGAGATGCAAATTCAATTATGGTGATTGAGTAGCAAGTGATATATTCATGGGGGTGAACATAAGAATGTTAAACTGGACGAGAGTGCCCCACATTGACTGTTAAGTAGGGTATATGGTCACCCCAGGGTGCTAAAACACACTGATAGTGATGAGGCATGGACAGGATCAGATTGTCCAGCAGTTCTTGTGGGATCCAATACAACAACACATTTTCACAAAGGTCCTAAAACATGGATTGATCTACTAAAGAATTAGATAAAATAAATTTTTATACTTAATCATTTGTTTATTGACAAACATAGGTGTTTAATAAGTATGCTAACCTTTTCTTCAGGTTCTAATAACCCTCTTGTGCAGCAGTAACTAAATAGGTCAGTAGTTCTGTTCACGGCACGTGACACCAGGCTGTCTAATCCAGATCAGTTGATGAATGTGGCATGTATAACAGTAATAATTAGAAAGTAGTACATAACTCTAGCAGCTCTGGAATAAGAATAATAATAAGAAGCTTTTGGAAACAACACTCTGTGAAGGGCTGGGTTTAAATCTCAGCTGGGGATTACAGCACAGTGCATGTACAGAACCATGCAAAGAAATAACACCATGTGCATAGTGCACTTCTGTCTGCAGCAAGTAAATTCCGGGATAGGCTGCAAACCTTCTTGCATGGCCTTGACCAGGATAAACTGGGGTAAATGGTATGTTTTTTTTTCTTTGAATAAAAACGGTTTGTTGCCTTCACCCTCCTGTGCCACATGACTTTGTCAAATGTGTGTGTGTGTATGTGTGTGTGTGTGTGAGAGAGAGAGAGAGAGAGAAAGAAAGAGAGAGAGAGAGAGTGAACAAACAAAAACAAAAAGAGACAGCTATCGGAGACAGTTTCTAATTTAAACTGAAATGTAGGGGAGAGACTGAAGTAGTGACAGGTTCACCCACACCTGAAATCTAGAAGAAGTTCCCTGGCACCAAAATTCCAGTTGCATGGTTCCCTGGCACCAAAAGTCTGAAGCTGGCGCCAGTAAAAGACAGAGTTGCCTTCAAAGGGGAGAACACACTAAGAAGTGATCCAAGTAAAATAAAGTATCAAAGTGAAACAAACCTGTGTGGATGACACCAGGGAAATGCATACAAAAATATTCAGTGTAAGAAAATAGACATAGAGAGAGTAAAAGTGGGAGAAAAATTAAAATCTATTCCATAAAGAAAATAAAACATTAAATCCTTAGTTAAAGTAAAAGAAAATGAAGAAAACAAACTGAAGCACAGAACTCATAAAAATATATTTAATCTGAAGTGTGGGGTTGGCAAACATGAAAAAATTTACATGAAACAAGCTGAATAACGACACATCACTTGTGTCTCCCTAGGTAATGCACTGCCAACTTCCTCATCAGAGTGCCTCAGCGTATTGTACTGCACACTGCTCGAGTATCGAGTATTGGGTTTTGCTGAATGTGTAATTAGGTTATTAGGTTTTTAGGTAATTAGGTTACAAAATTATGTTGAATCTTTGGGATATACGTAGATCCCAGCCGTAGTTTGTTGGTTTATTTCCTTTGCTTTCAGTTCTGTGCCAGGAAACATATATTAAGTTGGTTGTTGGGTGATGCCATTTTGGACCCATAATCAAAAGTCAAGTGGCACACAGGAAGTGTGCACATTCTGTCTATCTGAAATACTCCGAATGGAATCCCACTACTGGTGACAAAACCAGAGCGCAACACATGCACACGTGCTGCATACCATATGAATATGTCACTAAATATATTATTTATATCTTTATAAGGAAAGGGACCCTGGTTCTGCGATTAGGTCTACCTCCCAAGAGTCCTGTTACAATTTTCAGTTGACACTGCTGCTTTAGTGTGGTGGACGGAAGCCCAAAATGTAGCAAAACATTAATTTTTAAGTAGTACTAAAGTGGAGAATGCCTCTGCTGGAGTGATTACTCTCATGTAATGCTGTGGTCTGGTGGGGGATGGAAGTCTGGGGGTGTAGTATGGATTGGACTTTGCCACCCCATTCAGTCAGTCCCAAGGGAATGAATGGACCTTTCCTCGTCCTCAGTCACCCCCAGCCTTATGACCATCATGGCAGGTGTTCAAATACCACATAGGACGATCCCTCAGGCTTTTAGATTTAGAAATGCCTAAAAAGAGGAAATATGTGGGTAGAAAAGTTGTGGGCAACAAATCAACACACAGCTCACTTTAATAGGATTTTAATGCGTGTACTGTATTCTCTCCATAAAAGTGGATCAGATGATATGAAACAATATATAGGCATTTTTAAAGCCAGCAATTCACTGAATAGCTAAAGTACACACCAATATCACGTCACACCAAGACCAACCAGACGTGCCTGATAATTGTACTCTCATACAAGTATATCATCACACCATTTATAATAAGTGGTTTATTGTTTCGGTAAATGTTTGGATAGTGTTCAAACCCATGGACTTGTTTCTGAGTCGTGAGCCGACCCGTGGCTCTGTGCCTTTTTGCCTTGTGTCTGACATAAGAGCTGATGTTGTGTCATCGCGAGCTTGCAGAGGCCATGTGTCACTGCCCAGTGTTTTCTTCGTGCTCACAGTATGACGGATAGTGCTGATGTTTTTCTGGGGTCAGGGTCTGTGAGTCATAGATGCTGTTTGCATCTAACCGCATGGCTCTGTCATTTTCAGCTGAAAGCTTAATCATGTTTCAGCCTCATGATCAAGGTCTTTAGAACAAGGGGATTCCCTGGACGCTGATGTGTAAACAGTGCATTATTGGATCTCTTAGCAAAGTAACATAAACCGAGAAGTTTATCATGGAAAGTGAATTACAGAGGTGGATTGTCGTGTGAACACATAACTGCCACCAGAACAGTAGTGATTTCCCCTCCCCCCAGTCTGCTTACTTTAATAGAACACTGCAGGATTGTTCAGGCTAGCACAACCACAGCATGTGTGTCATGATTTCACACAATGAGTTCGTTTGCATGCACTTAATAATCTGATGACTGCAGATAATCAGTTTCTCTGTGTCACTAACCCATTCATGCACATCAGGTTATAATCATTCATTCATCCATTATCTTCCGCTTAATCCACACAGAGTCGTGGGCCACCCAGTGCCCACCTGACAACTCTGGGCGCAAGGGCAGGAACAACCCTAGATGGGGAGCCAATCCATCGAAGGGCGCACACACACACAGCCACACACAAAGCGCCACTTTAGAGACACCAATTAACTTAACACACATGTCTCTGGACACAGAGACCAGAGACACAGACACAGGGAGGACATGCAGACTCCACAAAGAAAGGACCCAGGCCGCTCCACCCTGGGATTGAACCCAGGACCTTCTTGCTGTGAGGCAGCGGTGCTCCCCACTGAGCTGCCAGGTAATAATCAGATTTTCAATTTGCAAACAGAAAAACATGGCATAAATTTCAAACTTTAATATTAATTCAATTAAAATGTTATATTTAATCTAATTCTTCATTTTCTCAAGTATATGCTGTGTTACAGAGTCTGCACTAAGAGCTTTTCATAGACGGTTGGTGCGTTTAATTTCAGGACTGCCAGATCCTGCCATGGAAGCCACGTCAGTGTAAAGAAACCCAAAAGAAGCAACATCTCTAAGAGTTAGTGGACATATCAACCAAGTTACTATCTGCTAGCCTCTCCATGTGCATGGGCAGACCAAGAAACCTGACTGAAATCGGGTAACATGCTATGAGAGATCTGATTACTGAAATTAAATCCAGCTCTCTTTATCAAATTACTTCAATCTAATTTACTTCTGGAATACATGACCACCAGAATAATAAAATAACTCCAGAAATCAAACTTTGAATTATTAAGTGTGTATAAACTCACTCATATACATACAATGATCAAATAAATAAAATGAAAACTTTTATTTGAAACTAAGTAACTAGAAATGTGGTCTGTGGTAGCCTAGCGGTTACTGGACTCTGGACCAGAAGGTCCAGGGTTCGAATCCCACCTCTGCCAAGCCGCCACAGTTGGGTCCTTGAGCAAGACTCTTAACCCACAATTGTTTGGACTGTAAGACTGTACAAGTTGTAAGTTGCTCTTGATAAGGGCGTCTGCTAAATGCTAGAAATGTAGAAATGCAGTACTGTGCCAAAATCTTAGGCATTCTGTATTTTTTATGTTATATTCTTATTATTCTTTATTTAAGTTATTTGTTTAATTAGTGTTCACTGCACTTTTTGTTGTTTTGTTGTTCTTCAGTTTGTACTTTGTTAGTCCCCTTTGCTCTGTTCTCTAATTTTCAAGACTTGTGTCAGTGTAACACACCAACAGAACACCATTGTTGAGAATGCTCCAGCGCCCAAACAACCTGAAAACACGTCCAACACGCTAAAACTCTGGTCGCTAATAAAGTGGTCAAAGTGGTCAAGTGGTATATAAAGTACACACTGTTACTGTGAATACATAATAGTTCAGTATTACTGTCTTAAAATTAGAATTATGGACTGTACTCTAATATACTGTACAACAGCACAGTTACAGAGCAGCATGATGCTGCACTAACTAACCCTTCCTGACCCTCCTGGCCCCACATTCTTTCAGCCATGTTTTGTTGTGTGCGCCACTGAAAGAATTTCATGTACGGTGCAGTTTTGTTTTTGCCTTGAGTTCACTGAGGGCGTAGACCTGAACGGCTGTATAAACCTGCCGTACACAAGGTCACGGCTAGAGATGATTCTCTGTTTGTTAAAAAACGCATGAATGAAGAGCTAATGGCTGTTCTAAGATTGTAACTTCCATCAAGAGCTTACCTTCAGCAACTGTTCTACAATACCACTCTGACAATAACATGGCAGGGTTTGTTAAATCGCAATCAGTGGATATTGTTAGCATGAACACACACACACAGTCGTGAGTTGAATAACCCTTGAACACCTTCTTGGGATTTTGCTTTTGCTTTTCATTCATTCATTCATTCATTCATCATCTTTCACTTAATCCACACTGGTTCACGGACCAGCTGATGCCCACCTGGCAACTCTGGGCTAAAGGGCAAGAACAACCCTAGGTGGGGCACCAATCCATCTTAGGACACACACGCACACACACAATCACGCACACAGTCACAACCTAAGTGCTACTTTAGAGACACCAATTAACCTAACATGCATATCTTTTGGACTGTGGGAGGAAACCAGAGTACCCGGAGTAAACCCACACAGACACGGAGACGACATGCAGACTCCACACAGAAAGGGCCCGGGCCGCTTCACCCTGGGATTGAACCTGCTACCTACCAAGCCACCGTGCTGCCTTACTTTAGTTTTGGTGTACTGTTATTTTATATTTTCAATGTTATGAAAGTGGCAATAAGTTGCTGCTTGTGACTTTAAGATACAGCATTTCAGCAACATTTATCCAATAACCAGTCACTTTATTAGGTACACCTCCTTGTAGTTCTGCACCCATAATCCACCTATTTCTCTACCTACATGCTGGTATGAGTCAAGTCAAGTCAGACTTATTGATATAGCACCTATTACAATGGTGCATTTTCTCAAAGCAGCTTTACAACATTTTTTATCTTAAAAGGTCAATCCCAAACTGAGCAATAATAGGGTGGCAGAGGCAAGGAAAAACCTTGGCAGAACCAAGACTCAGAAAGGCACATATCATCCTTGGGTGAGCTAAATGTTAATTGAAATAGTTATGTTTGTATGAAGAGTAGGATTAAATAAATAATAACAGTAAAATATATGCATAATGATGATGAGTGGATCAGTCAAAGAAGTGCTGCTGGAGTTTTAAACACTATGTTCACTCACTGTGCACTCTATTAGCCACAGCTATTGTTAGAGAGAGTAGCTCATCTGTTGTTGTACAGTTTGTCTTAGTCGTTCTCTAAACTAAGTACTCACAGAATGCTGGTGGCTGAACATTTTTGGTTGGTGGTCTAGTTCCACAGTGACACTGAGGTGTTTCTACAAGTCCAGCAGCACTGCTGTGTCTGATCCATTCATACCAGTACAGCACACACTAACACACCACCAACACATCACTGTTACTGCAGTAACACCTTAACAGAAGCTCATCTGTGATGGTCCTGTGGAAGATCATTTCAAACTGTTTTTTTGAACATGACAATGAGTTTACGCTAGTCTAACAGGCATCAGATCTCAAGCCAACAGAACATCTTTGGGATGCGTTCGCACCGGAGAATAATATCATGGATGTGAAGCCAATTATGTTATAGTAAACACAGTAATCAGATATGATTCTTCTTCTTCTTCTTTCCTCGCAGTTCAAGTCTTGCTTGATGCAGGGTCCGCTCATAATCACAAAGACGCGACGAGGGAGTACTTTGACCGACGTGTCGCATCACCTGTCGTCACAGACACACACACACAAGTCTATGCCAATTTAGAGACACCAATTAACCTAACACGCATGTCTTTGGGCTGTGGGAGGAAACCGGAGTACTCGGATACTCGGTATTCCAGTTATTTCAGACTGTATGAGGTCCTCTGAGGTCAAAACCAGGGTCAAAAGCTTCATTGTTATTGATTTGCCTACACAGTGCTGATTCATCAGCGCTTCCATTTGTCACAGTGTGAATGACAATTTTATCCTCAGAAGCTGTGGACAAAGAAAACAATACAGATCCATCTGTACCTTATAACTGAGGTTCATCCATAAAGGGTGTTACTGAAAGATTACTAAGATTTTTTCAGATACTTTTTCATTTTCATTATCATTTTCATCATTACATTGACTTGCTGTGCAAATCAAAGATCAGATTGAGGGAGGGATTCATTTGACCTCCTGTAATTTCCATGGTCAACAGTCTCTATAAATTAGAAAAAAAAAAACTGTGTGAAATACAATCCATTGAACAGCCATGTGGCTGTAAATGCAAGGTCAGGGGAGAATGGTCTGACAAGACGTCTGTAGAAGCACATGGGATATCTAAAAAGTACAAAAACACACCACATGCCAAACCTTGAGGTGGCTGGGCTGCAAGAGTATCGGCATTTGAATTGTTCTTTCTCTCTGAGCAGCCAAGACATTTTGTTCGCTTTTCCATTTTTGCTGCAAAACATTTGAACCAGATGGAAAAAAAATGTTGCGTCCGGTGTGTATAGTTTTAAGGTGAAAGTATTGCAGTCAAATATGAATCACGCTGTGTAACAGCCTTAACCTTAAGCCTAGGCCTACTGGCCATTTTACAAAGTACACAGGCCATCTCACAGTGGTTCCATGAAAATTGACAATGAGTTCAGTGAACTTCAGTGACCTCTTGAATCACCAGATCTGTATCCAGTATACCATCTTTATAGGGAAAAAGTGTAGAATAGCAGCAAAAAAGTGTTGTTGACAAATTCTCTAAGGAATGTTAGCAAACCCTTTGTTTAAATCCATGACATTGTATATTCGTAAGATTTAGGCTGTTCAGTGAGTCAATAGGTCCACACTATTAGATTGTTGTACACAATATAGAGGCCGGTGAGCACCTGTATTTGCAAAAGTTCTGCCACACCTGTACAATTTACATGTTATGTTAAGTTTCTCAATGAATAAAAATGAACTGCAGGAGACATTAATTAATAAACAACTGCAATTGCATAAAACCTACTTAAAATAGCAACTTTTTCACAGTCCATAAAAATGTCATATTGAAGTTAATCATATAAATGTATTTTATTTAATCAGCAAAACATGAAATTTCTCCAGGGTTACCTAAAAGATTTCACATAAGCCTCCATGTTCCAGTCCTAACTCAGCTCTTTGTATGGATTGTAAGAAGTGCTGGAGTGTGGTGGAGAGGCTTGGGCTGCCCTCACAGAGCTCCAGTGTTCTGGCAGGCTGAGAGGTGACGGCAGGACCCACAGAGAGCTTGTTGTATGCATGCCCATAGCTGTGTGTGGCACCAGCCACTGCAGCTGCTTCCAGTTACACTGCCCATGGGGACCAAGGTTACGTTTCAACAAGCATTCTTCCTGCGCTGTCTCCATCACTAACTCTGTGTCCCGCTCTGTCCGTCCTCTCTGCCTCTCGTGTTCTCTGCCTTGCAAGAAAGGATATATTCTGACTGGATTGAGGCGCAAGGGAAGAAATCATGCCATCTTTTCCATGTGATTCTGAGGGATTGATGTTTAGGTCATGCTCTTAGTGCTATTAGCTATTAGACTTCTCGTTGAGATTCATATTAGGCAAGATGTTAAATGTGTTTCCATTATTGCTGTACTGTAAAACCCTTATGTCTGATCTCCCACTCTTCAAATTCTTGCTACATGTTGAATGAAGAAATGATAAAAAGAGAGCTGAATGAGTAAAAGACAGAGCGAAAGCTCAGAACAGGAGCATTTTTAAACTACATGTTGCACCAGGGCACTCACAGTACTGACAGGGGCACAGCTGTACCCCTTTGCTTGCCAGTGAGTCATTTGTGCTTAAAATAAGGCTGTTAAACGCTGTTAAATGATGAAATTATTTAACACTGGGTGTTATCCTGCCATGGATGGGAAATAAAAAACAAATTAACACTAAACATGTTTTTATTAACAGCTTTAATTAGTTTTATTGTTTATACTAATATAACTGATGCTATTACTGGTTTAATAAATTTCTCTGCTGGTCTGATATGTATGTTTGGTAGGCTGTACGCTAAAACTGAAAGAAGGTGGTTCTGATAGGCTTTTAGAAAGATGCTGGGGCATTGTGGGAAACGCAGTGACTGCAGTAAAACTGTGTGACACAGTTCTGATCGGCAATCCAAGCTCAAAATTGACTGTTACCACTTTGAGTTTAGTGGGCTGCAGCAACACAGGACATTTAACTAATTAATTTAAGTAAAAACTTATTTTAGTCCAGGTTGTACATTTAACTTCTTATAAATTTGTCAGGGAATTCAGGGAGCACCTGTACAATATAATTCCATTCATGTTTATAATGTTTTACACAGTGTGGATTTTTAGGGGGTCTGGAAAAGATTGATTTAATTTACATTATTCATTATGGAAGATTTGCTCTGTACTCGTGTTTTACATACTTGTAACAAGGACTCGCCAAGGTTTCTAAACTAAATTAACGCCGAGAAATGAGGTACCATTGTACAATTCCTCAGGTGCTCATCGACACAGCACCATAGAAATATTATTAAACCTCTGAAACTAAAATAGCTCAAAAAAGAAGTTACTACGGGTCATTCAGTTGGAGCATTTTGTTTCAACTAAGTTTTATTCAGTGTGGCACTAATGCACATTTCTGCCAGATTGTTACATAAGGATAGTTCTAAGAGCAGCCATCTGGGCCTTGGTATTTTGGCTCGTACTCCAGAGCATGTGTAAATGCGTGTATAAGTGTATGAATGTGGGTATGAATGTGTGTGGGCAGAAACAGGAAAATAAGTGGGCAGAGAAAAAGCTGCACTGTTCCCAGATAGCCGTTCTTGTTGTTCCTCCAGGCCGTGATCGTACTGCTATGTCACTCTTTAGTCGAAGCCCTGCCAAAAATACAGACTGGCAGGAAGCTCACACACATTCGCTCTCGTTAATCTCTCATCATTAACAGAAAATCAGTGCTTCTGCCATCCCAATCATTCATTCACAAGAGCTTAGAGTGGGAAGTGAGGGATAAACAGGATTCACCCCTCACCTGGCTCGGCCTGTGCTCACACAGAGGGGTCAGGAGGGGTTAAGCAACTAAGCTCAGGGGTAAACAGGGTGAGGTGGCTTGGCTTAAACAAGGACCCTGAGTATGCATGCAACAGCTAGGTGACAGGACAGTAGTATGCAGATATGCTCTGTGGAGCATCCATTAAGAGTATATCTGATCTCATATCAGGCAAATACAGTGCAACCAATATA